>APFE030317067.1:110324-134976 GCA_000404065.3 Pinus taeda | reverse complement strand
GTGTGAAAAAGTGGAAACATCACTTAATGGGTAAAGAGAGAGTAATACATACTGATCATCAACCACTTCAATATCCACACTCCCAAACTAAGTTGCAGCAATCAAGGCATTACATATGGATGGGTTTTCTACAATAGTTTCATCTAGTCATTAGATATAAAAAGGGCATACATAACAAGGTTGTAGACATGTTACCTAGACCCATTATAAATGCATCTACCATACTTAAGCATAATTCTATGCTACATGAAAGCTACACAGAACAATATGCTCAGGATATGGACTTCAAAGATGTATATGTAACTTTGAGTCAAGGAAAAAAGGTAGAAGAATTGGACTATCATGTGAAGGACCGACTCTTATATCATTGTGGGAAACTCTGCATTCTACAAACCGAGAGAGTAAAGATAATTAGAGAGGCACATAATTCTCTAATATCAGGTCACTTTGGAGTAAGTAAAATGGTTGCACAACAGCAAATATTTTTTTATTGGCCGAAAATGACTGAGACAGTTTCTAGATGTGTAAGAGGGTGTACTATGTGTGCTAAAAGCAAGCACAACAATAGAAAACTAGGGTTATACACTCCTTTACCAGTTCCTTCTCACCCTTGGGAAAGTGTTTCCATGGATTTTGTTGGAGGAATACCTAAATATAGGAAAGGTCATGATTATCTATATGTGGTTGTGCATAGGCTCAGAAAAATGTGTATTTTGATACCTTGTAATAAATAGATTACAGTTGAAAAAACTGCAAAATTATTCAATATGTATGGGTTCATTTTGGATTACCCACTTCTATTGTATCTGATCAAGACACCTGATTTTTGAGGATGTTTTGGTCAAGTATGTGGGAACTGATGGACACCCAACTGAACAAAAGCACAGCTTTTCATCCACAAACCAATGGCCAGACAAAGTAGTTAATAGGACAATGATCGAGTTACTTAGGGGATATTGCAACAAACATCCTAAGCTTTGGGATGAACATTTGTGTTATGTACAGCATGCTTACAATAGAAAAAAGCACTCTTCTACATAGAGATCTCCTTTCGAGACCTGTTTTGGTTTCATACCAAGGTCTCCTTTGGATTTTGTCTTTGGTAAAGATACCATGGTTGATGGACACAGTTATGTGAACGAGGCAACTAGGTTCATTGAATAGATTTAGGAGATCTAACAAGCAGTGCATGAACAACTAGAAAAGAGCCACGCCAAATACAAGGCTAGGTATGACAAGCATCAGATGGAGCATAGTTTTCAAGTTGGAGACTAGGTCTGGCTATATATCAATAAGGACAGGATGCAAGGTGAAGGTAAAAAGTTAAAGCCTATTAGGTAGGGACCTTTTATGATACTTGAGAAGATTGGTGGAAATGCTTTTCGCCATGATCTACCAGCTTACATGCACATCTACTCAGTCATAAATGTAGATTGCTTGAGATTGTTTGAGCCTTCAGTGATTGAGGATCCTGAAGAGCAAAGTCAGTTGCCTTCTATTAATGACTTACTACATCAATATCTTAATGAATTGCAGGAAGACACAGTCTAGGATAGGAAGGTGAGGACGATGAATAGAGGAGATGTTGAGTACCTCATAATTGGACTCAAAGGTTCGAAGCCGAGCAGTGCAAAGTGGATTTAGATTGGACAAGTGAGACAACAATATCCTCACTTAGTCGATGCTTGAAAGAAAACCAACTTTTGGTGGTCCAAAATATTTTCAGTGGGAAGGCCATGATCCAAATTGGATCCATCAAGAACTATCAAATAACCATGACTGTATCAGGTCGGGAAAAATCTCTAAGAATTCAGAACCATGATCAAAAAACACCCCTAAACGAGTGGCAATGGCAGCCAACATGGAACGACAAGGACCTTGGTCAAAGCATGCTCACCTAGGCCCATGCAGATTGCGCAGGAGGTCAAAGTAGCCCCTGGGAGTCCCAATCCAGGAAGAGGAGGTGGATTTTGATACGTGATCAACTCTCACTAGGCAAACAGGGCCAAAATGGGGGAAGCCCGAGCACTCAAAGGCATGGGGAACTGGAGAACCGCGGGCGGAAAGGAGAACAACGCAAAAAGGACAAAGGCAAGACCCATACTCTAGAAACCTGCAGTATTGATTGGGGCGCCCTCAAACGATAAGTGGTTTTGGATGGAAGCGGAGCGTTCCCACTCAACGATCGACACATGGCAAGCGAAGGTGAGTGAAAACTGTTGTTGATAGTGTGCTACCAGTTGAGAAATTCAATTGTGTATGACATGCATATGGTGTCAGATCTAGAGGTTCTAGATCGGACGGCTGAGTTCAAGCCTGATGGAGCAAGAGGAATCGACGAAGGAATATGCCACGTTTTAGAAGGAATTGGAATCCGTTTGACTACCACAATGGAGGAAAGACTTCATCCATGACGTAACTAAAGAAATGAACAGACGAAGTAGGCTGGCACTATTTAGAGGAGGACATGTGGCCACTCCCTAAGCGTTCATGAAGACACACAATAGGGAACTCCAAGCGCAGCTGCAGAAGGTGAATCAATAGAGGTGGAAGAGGAACCAAACAGGCATGAGTTTGAATGACTTCAAAGCCATGAACAATGAAAAAAAATATAAGACAGGCAAGTCAGAAGAACAGTCTGAGAGACGAAAAAAGAAGACAGAGAGACTAGAATCCCAAGAGGAGGATGGAATACACAGAGAAAGAAGACATTGAAGGAAAAAGCAGAAAGAGATAGAGGGCTGAGCTGACCAGTCGCAGCATCAAGCACTAGAGAGCTTGAGAGATTCATGCCATCCCATAGAGGAATATGTCTAGGCTGAGCACCATACTAGGCTCCAGAAGGTCACAAAGTTGGTAGGAAGGTCACAGAGCTAGTAGGAAGAAGAAGAGTCTGTGTACTCCAGTGGCTTGGGGAATATAAGAACCACCCTGCGAAGAAAACATGCTTCAAGAGAACTCACATTGAGTACTTGCATTGTAATTCTCTGCTTAAAGACCCAATAAAACAAGGCCACCACTGAAATCTGGACCAAAGATGTAGCCCTAGAGAATAGGGTGAACTACTTATTAAAATTTCTTATGTCTTTGTGTTTGCTTACTGTATTTCTCTACTATATTTCCATTTTAATGTTTGTGTATTGGCAATCTAATCGATCTGTTGCTTAAATAACATAGACACACACCAGCACATGAGTCTGTACTACCTTTTTTTAATAAATCTTTAACTAACGTCACTCATAGGGTGATTATCAGATCAACATTCTTCATCTGACCAGTAACAATATTTCAAAATAAAATCACTCATTACTGTACCAAATTTGACTTAACTGAATTATCATCTGTATTGAACTAAATTGGAAAATTTCGAACCTTTTTGGCCAATATGACCAAACTTGATAACCATGGTCTATACTCCAATTCTCCAAACTTTTAGAATACAATGCCTTGATGTAATATAATGGCTCATAGCATATTTTTGCCAATCCTTATTCTATCTATTGTGAATTATATATAAAACCATGCAATTATATATTATATGTGTTCTATCTTGCAGAGTTAACATCGCCATTCCCATGCTTATGTGACTTATACCATTATATTGTCAGTTTTATAACTTATTGAACATATATAATATTACACTCCATCTTTACCGCCGGAGCTAACTTGAAGAGTTATTCTTTTGAATGAATCTTGGGGATACTTTCAATGGATCACTGGACATAAGTTTATGTCTGGTGTATGGCCTCTGGCACATTCCTTACTGCACCCATATCTCTTGGTCCCTTTGGAAGGTTAAAAACCAGTGCGATAGTAATGTGTGTTGGCCCTTGCCACATACGTACTGGTTGTGTATCTTATTATTTATTTTTTTATTTGGGTGAGAGATGAGCCACTCAAAATATTAATGCAATTCACAGGCCTACTCAATAGAAAATGAATCATTGTGTATTATAATTGTGACCTACATCATGATAGCCATACTCATCCGCAACATTCCAAATTGACATGTTGCATTGGAGATCTCATCACATTCTTCTTGTTTTGATACATTCTTATATCATTCGACCCTGCTGGCACAAAAATACGAGTACAGGAGTGAGGTTAAATATGCGTTGAATTATACAATTGATTATTCGCACTATTAGTATGATATGGAACACCTTAAAAGCATGGTTATCCTTTTGTGTGTAGGTGAGTATGTTGGAAATATCATGAGCACATGGCACAATTGTGAGAAAGAAGAATTAGGCACTGATTGAATAGCATTGCGTAATGCCCTATAAGAAGGAGTGTTACATGATTTGAGTGCATGGCATATGTGTTGAGAGTAAAGGTATACCACTTTTCTATTAAAGATGCACTATGTTTTTATTCTCGTGAATTGAATGATGCTTCCAACATATTTGCTATTTTAGCTATTTTATTCTTGCATCCATTTTCTTTCCATTACAATGCTACAAGAATCAAAGCGATCAGAAGAGGCATGGTCTCACACAATTCACAACATAAATTTTATATTGAGACGGATCCTTAGATCATTGTGTTGACAATCTTTCTATTGGAGCATTATAATGCATCACCTTCCATTGTTGTAGGACTTTGCATTACTTATTGTTCTATGTATCATAACTCTCAACTTCATTATTATATGTCAAATCCTACATAAAATGAGAGTCCTCTCATCCATATTCAAGGATTTTTTTAATATCACTCCCCAAGAATGTCTCTTTGTTTTAACAACTTCATTCCTAAGAATTAAATATAAAATTTATTGTTTCTCTTCTATCTAAAAGATCTACTTTTTCCATTCCACACCTTATTTTTGGCATTAATTTTTATGCTAGTACAAGGAGACGAGGTCACCCTTCATGAGTAAATTTTCATTATCTACAAATTATGCATAGTAGTATGTTTACAACACATATTTCAAATTTCATCTCCAAGGTGATATTAGATACTAGTGCTAACATGTTTCTCTCAAACTCTATCTTTATGCAAGGAAAATTTAGGCAAATGCACAACCAAGTATGGTTATTGTTGAGGAACTGCTACATAAATTGATGTGGACCTTATTGGGAGATCTAGGCATAATTAAGAACAACATTTTTCCACTATCCACTTTCATAGTAGTAGATGACTAATACAGGTTGAGCCCTATGTAAAAAAAAGTATATTCATAATTTATTATGGTTGTCATGATATATGTGGTTTTCTTAAGGCTACAATATTCACTTGCTATCTCACTGTTTGTATGCAAGGGAAATTCATAGTGGAAGAATAGGAGTCTAGTCATCAAGAGCCCAATGTGAGTAGGAAGAATTTCATGTTGCATATTTTTGGGTATTAATTAAAATTGTAGTTTTATTTCTCCACCATCTATAATCAATCTGTTTTTGACTCTTTATTATTTTATTATATTTATTTTATAATACGTACTATATGTAGGTTGCATCCTGCTACTCCAAACTATTATAAATCAGAAGATTTACTTCTTACTTATTTGAACTCTATCATCTATATGATTTTGACTCTTTATGATATCATTATATCTATTTAATCATACCTGTTATATCTCCCTTGCACCATTATGTTAGCCTAAATGATTATAAATTATAAGTAATTTCTTACTTATTTCAACTTTATAACAATTAATATATACAGGTAGGATGAGGAACCTTTAATATAGAAGAAAAAGTTAATAAAGTTTCACTCATTTTTAATTAGTTCATATCATCTTATGGAAGAGTAGCATTATGTTTTCTTTTCCTAGTTGACTCAAACCACATTTCATAAGGGAAGGAACTATAAAGTATTAGTCAAAGACTACGACTTATTAATGGTGACATAAAATAAAAGTTACAATAAGTTTGTTGGAAATCTTAATATTAAATTGATGGTTTTGATAAATCTAATATTGGTGCAAAATATATTTGATAAATCATAAATTAAAAAATGTTTTTTAGAATATCAAATTCTAGGCCTCATATCTCTCGTATTTAATACTTAAATATCTTGTTGTTGCTCAAACTCTTGTGAAGGGAATGTTGGTGTAATAGGAGAGATCCAAGGGACAACTACTAAACAAGCTACCCACTATCATCTTCTTAGTTTAAGATTTCATAGACCTAAGGTGGGAAGCCCCATAATAGATATATGAAGAAAGTAAAAGAACTAAACATTAATATCGTAGATACCAAAGATAGCATGATAATAAAAATATTCATGATGAAAAACTATTCAAACCTAAATCAAACTGAATCAAAGAAAAATATACATGCTTGTATTGAAGAGAGCATTTTTTGTTTCTTTTTTTTCATATTTTTTATTTGGTTTTATTCTTTTAGGTAGTTATCAATAATCCTATTAAAAATAACCTATTGTATCCCTTGCATAATACCAGTAATCTTAAATCCCTTACGTAATATTAGTAACAACAAAGAAGCAAACATTGCACTCAAACTAACTCAAACAAGAGTATTTATTATTATTTGATCATTGCCAATGACGATTATCCCATAATATATAAAAATGGTTCCTCATTTCTTATAGTGAGTGACAATAAGTGGTCTCAAAACCATGAGTGCTTAAAACCACTTACACTAACTATGAATAATATTTCAATAATGACAATATGTGCCCCAAAATTCTCATGAGAGGGATTTTTTTACAATTTAATAGTAAAATTTCCCTTGAAAGGGTTTACATTGAAATTATGCGCGCATTAGGAGCATATTCTTCCTCAAATCACAAAATCAATAGCCATATATACAACTAGAAACAAGGAAAATGCATTTAACAAATTCTCTCAATGCTTTTGGAATTGAACTAAGGTGTCCAAGGTAGTTAGGTGATGTGGCATTGTAACAACCATGATTTCAAACATACAAATAATTAAATCAATTGATATGACTAATAATCATTTGAAAAATCACGAGTAGAGATGACTTACACATATCGACGATATTCCTTACTTGTGTTTTTGGAGTTGAATGTTCTTTGAATTTTTATAGCCACAACAGGTATTTTGAGGACGACTCTCCACCCAACCATAGGCTCAACTTCACATAATATTTCTATAGTTTGCCACCCCCGAGCCCTTAATTAGTGTACTATTGCAAGGTAATCCTTTGTGTCACAACACATTTCTCCTAAGAAAATGGATGAATCTTATCCTCCTCATCGTCCAATAAATAGACAAAAAATGAAAAGGGATCCACATGCACACATTCCATATGTCAATATGCTAATTTTTATTTCTTTATTTTAAGTTTTACTTTACTTAATATTTCTCTTAATTTAACTCTTTCTTATTTGATTTATTTTTACTTTATTAACTTTGTTATTGTTATTGTTTTATGTTTAGTTAGTTTTATATATATCTATTTAGAGCTCTAGTTTATCATTTTCTTTTATTTTTTTATTATTATTATTATATTCTCTTCATATTTATTATTTATTATTTGTTTCTATTATTATTGTTTTTATTTATTATTTACTATTTACTTTTTATTATTTTTATCTTTATTGTTTATTATTGTTTATATATTTAATATTATTATATTATTAATATTATTTTTATTATGATTTAGGGGTTGTAACATCTCTCGTAACCTTGCAGAAAAATGCATGGAGTTAGGAAACTTTTTCAGCATTTACCAATGTGTAACTTTTTAAATTACTTTAAACATTCCTTCAATGAATATTAGAATAACCATCATCATTACATAGTGAAATATCTAGTAAAAGCATAGTGAATTACACAACCATTAACTGCCTTTATTGTAACATATTAACTTAAATTTCTTGCTATAACTATGCATGATTCTTTTAAATCAATTAATAAATCACATACTCAATAATATAAACATCACATCATGAAAGAAATTAACATGATAAAATTGGCACAATGAACAATCATATCATGAAACATCGATACAACTTGGAAATATCATAGGGTGAAAACAAACAAACATTTAATTTTATTATTAAACGCTCGTGAGAGTGTTCACCCCTCACTCAATGGTTATAAGGGAGTCCATACATTGACCATTGTCATAAAATTTTACATATAAAAATAGTATTAAATGAAACATAACTATCTGTAAGCTATTACAATCATCATAATATCAGTTACCCATGAATCATCAATATCTATGCCTTGGAGGTCATATTGTTTCCATCATAGGAGCCTCCTACAGTTGGAATTCCTCAATTTGTATGGACCAACAAAACTTTATCTGCAACAATCTTAAACATGAACTATCATTTGGCAAAGTCACCATCATTTCTTTCCATTTTTGTTTCTGTCACACTTGATATCATGATTAAATAAAATATTAATAAAAACTTAATCAATCTTTATTAGTGAAACTTCAACATCTATTTGTGTGCATGTATAAAACATAAATAAAATGCCAAGAAATATTTATTTAACATCATTGCACATGCATTAACAACAAGAGAATCACTATCAAGCATCATATTTCCAAAAGAATGCTAACAAAATCTTGCATGCACTATCATATTCTTTTGAAAGGAAAGCTAACATTCTAGAAATTGTTCTTGTGATGCAAATGCATGTAAAGATTTCAAAAGAATTAGACCAACAAACAATTTTCTTTGTTCCTACTATTCTCCAAATGGATTAACACAATATATTTTATACTTATGTATGTGAATGCATGTTCTTTTCTGAAAATATATTTTCCATAAGAGAGATATTCACAATGACTATTATGTATAAAAATGAAAGCTCTACTCCAAACAAAGTTAACAAAATAGTTCTAATTTTTGCATGCAACTACCTTTTCTCCCCAATAGAAAATAAGATGAAAGCTTGTTCTTCTTGTATGTGAAACATATATTTCTTCCCAAAGGAAAATAACTAAATCTTGCATGGAAAAATAAACACATTTCTTTTCAAAGGGATCAAACACATAACATTTATTCTTTCGTGCATCCAAAGAGACATTTTCATATTACTAGAAAATCTATCTCAATAACTATACATAATATTCTCCAAAAGAAAGCTAATACCATATCTAATCCCTTTAGGGGTGTAAATGCATATTATTTTTCTCAAAAGAAGGCCAACATAATCGATATTATACCATTGAACCTTCATTTTCTTTAGAAATATAATGCTAAAGTTGTACTTTTCCATGCATGCAAGTGTATATGTTTCTCTAAATAATATTTCGAAGGAACCTTAACATAATAAAGCGTGCAATTACCAGTTTCATCTCCAAGTATCTAATTCAATAATCTATACAAGGACATGTTTTTCTCCTCTTATATTTGAAGAGTTGTAAAAGAACAAATATCTCCATTTATAATATATATATATATATTATATATATATATATTATATATATGATTCCAAGGAATCTAAGACACCAATTATTCTTTTTCTAAAGTTCACTAACTCACTAGCTACTATGCATTGCAATAGAAAATATTTTCCTATCATTTCACACATTATACAAACTTATAATATTTTCTAAAAAATAGCATTGAATAATAAATCGTTCTCAAATAACCCAACAAATTTTATTTTATGCAAAGGTTATTACGTGAAGTTTTTCCCAAAAAAGTTACTTAGTCATTTCTACACGACTCAAGCTTCTCCTACATGTAAAATCACCTAATCATTTCCAATAGCTCTAATATACTAGATACTATTTCTATGTACAAAAACACATATTCTCTTTAAGACTCCAATATTCTATTTAAATATTTAATGCATATGCATCATGAGAACATCCCTTGTAATATTTTAAATGAAATAGATTAATACGTTTTCAAGAATTATCAACATAATTGTTCTATTTGTGTGCATGAGAATAACTTATTTCTTTTCAAGAAATATCAACATAAATTTTCTATTTTTCTACATCTGAAGAACTTATCTCTTTTCAAGAAACACCAAGCTTAATATTTATTTGTTTGTCCATACATTTTTTATTCAATAATGTTAAGGAAATAGTTATCTCTATATGTGCATAAACAACTATTATTATCATGTTAACAAATCAAATGCCAACGCTCTATTTTACTATGTATTTCCTATTTTAGTTGTGGACTTTGAAGGTGGTTTTCGAACATCTAGACACAAATTTTTGAAAATAGAGAGAGGTTTTATTGCAAATGGGTTCATTGAAAAAAAATATGACTCAGTTATTACACAAGTGTCATGGTTTGGAATATTAGAAAGAATATTTGCAAACCATTTTTCTAGATGTAAATATCAAATAATTTTTGTTTTAGTCATCAAAATTGGACATGGTTTTAGAGAAGTTAAGAATGGTTTTTTCAAATTGGAAAGAGGCTTTTCATGAAAGCAGACTCAGTTACAAAAACCTATGTTTGTTTTTACACATCTGTCATGATTTGTGAGAAACGAAGACATATTTGGACCCTATTTTCCAATAACTTATGCACTTCACACAATTATTTAGCCATGAACATATTTTAAGAATTCAATGCACATGAAATATTTTAAGAATTTGATGAAAAAAACACTTATTCCTATATGCATGAAAGTCCATGGAGGTGTTTCGAAGAAAAATATCTGGACTCTTTATGGTATGAAATTTTCCAAGCAAATAAATTCAATTCTTATTTCTTCATACACCATATGCAAACAAAATAATAATTTTTAGACTTAGTTACCAAAGAATCCACAGTAAAAACCATTTTTTGTCAACGTTTCAAATCCAAAATGGGATCCATCATCAGGACTTTTTGAATGTTGATAGTAGAAGAGCTTAATTGAAGGTTTTAAATAGTTATGAGGAGAGTAGATTTAAGGATGAGATGAATGTCAGTTTTGTTTAAAAATATTAATTGTAGATTAATTACTAATGAGTTAATTTATTAATTTAAATTATTATACAAATAGTATACTTAGTTATCTTTTAATGCATTCTTCGAATCCCTCCTTCTCTTCTCTTGGTTTTTCTACTGTACTCTATCATTAGTTAACATATTTTTCCATAGGCTATAATTAAGTAGAATTAGGAAAATTCAATAACTTTTCAAAATCCTAACAGTATTCCATTATCCCATAAGTCACCCATAAACCCCTCTATAAATCATATTTTTTTCTAAATTCTAAAATCACTCCATAAATAAGTTTTTTCCTAATTTTTAAAATCACTCCCTAAATCATCCTCAAATCACTCGCTAGATCACATTTTTCTAAATTCTAAAATCACTCAATAAATCATCCATAAATATCTCATGTATTTTTCCAAGTATATTTTCTCTTTCCTTATGGGAAAAATATCACTTATCAATATATTTTTTTCTAAACCTATTATTCATTAGGTCTAAAAATAAAAATAACTATACCAACTTTGAAATATGATTTATTTAGATAGAAGAATATAAATAATTTTCAAATAATAATTAAGAATTAACTGTTGTAATTAATATTAGAAGAATTCTTTTTGTAATATCAATATAATAATTAAATTATTAATTATTCAAAAATACGCATTTATTTCTAATGAGAGTCTTATTTTGGTATCTTATGCCATGATATTAAATACTCCCCCCTAAAGAGGACACCATCCTCAATGGTTTTCTCTTGTTGGAATGTTAACTTTTCTCATAATATAACAATCTAAATAACAAAAAATGAATCATTTCCATTTAAAATGAGGGATTTTTTTGTTTTAATAAATAGAATCAATAATGTTTATCAAATTTAAATACTTTTTTTTTATCAATTATTTATGCAATGTTCAAATAATACTTTAATCATAATACTTCCACAAGTACTCAGAGAGCACCAACCCTCTAATCATCAAAATGATAAAAAAACTACATCAAGTCCATGTTTCCTTTTATTTAGAGGTCACATCAGTGTTTCTTTCTCACTAGCGTTGTTTGAAATTATTGTCTTTCTCTCCTACAGTAATTTCAATCAAATTCAAACTTATGGAATTTATTTCCAACCATTTTCCTTTGGTCTAATTGTTTCCATCATAAGTTAAATCACAATTACATACATTAACAATATATTTCCTCTATCCATGCATATAGATAATTCATTTCTGACATGTTTATTTGGTCATATAAACCTATGAGCACAACATATTTCATAAAAAAGAATTCCTAGATAAATAAAGAGATCATGCACGCAAAACTATAACACATACAACAAATTAGAGACATGCTACTTACCTTCTATTCTAACATCAAACATTTTTAGAAGATTTCGAAATCAATAAAAAAATATACACAAAATTTCATCTAACCATAGTAAAACTATGGAATATTTCAAAGGAACCTTAACATAATAAAAAGTGAAATTATCGTTTTCAACTCCAAGTATCTAATTCAATAATCTATACAAGGACATGCTTTTATCCTCTTATTTTTGAAGAGTTCTAAAACAACAATACTCTATTTTATACATATTCCAAGTAATCTAAGAAACTAATTATTGTTTTTCTAAAAGTTCGCCCACTCACTAGCTACTATGGATGCAATACAAAATATTTTCCTATCATTCACACATTAGACAAACTTATAGTATTTCATAAAGAAATAGCATGAATCATAAATCGTTCTCAAATAACACAACCAATTTTCTTTTATGCAAAGGTTTTTACGTGATTTTTTTCCCAAAAAAGTTACTTATTTGTTTCTCCACGGCTCAAGCTTCACTTGCATGTAAAATCACCTATTCATTTCCAATAGATATAATCTACTAGATACTATTTCTATGTACAAAAACACATATTCTCTTTAAGACTGCAATATTCCATTTAAATCTTTAATTCATGTGCATCATGATAACATCCCTTGTAATATTTTAAATGAAATAGATTAATACATTTTCAAGAATTATTAACATAATTGTTCTATTTGTGTGCATGACAATAATTTATTTCTTTCCAAGAAATATCAACATAATTTTTCTATTTTTGTGCATGTGAATAACTTATCTCTTTTTAAGAAACATCAAACTTAATAGTTAAACATCAAAATTAATAGTTCTTTGTTTGTGTGTACAATTATATTTTTCAATAATATTAACGAAATAGTTATCTCTATATGTACATAAAAAACTATTATTATCGTGCTAAGAAATCAAATTCCAACACTCTATTTTACTATGTTTTTCCTATTTTAGTCATGAACTTGGGAGGTAGTTCTCGAACATCTAGACACAAATTTTTAAAAACAAAAATAGGTTTTATTGCAAATGAGTTCATTGAAAAAATTCCTCAACGGTTTGGAATATAAAAAAGAATATTTGCAACCCATTTTTCTATATTTAAATATCAAATAATTTTTTGTTTTAGTCATCAAAATTGAACATGTTTTTTTGAGAATCTAAGAATGATATTTTCAATTTGGAAAGAGGCTTGTCATGTGAGCAGACTCAATTATAAAAATCTATTTCTGTTTTGACACATCTGTCACGATTTGGGAGATACGAAGACATATTTGGACCCTATTTTCCAATATCTTATGCACTTCACACAATTATTTAGCCACAAATATATTATAAGAATTCAATCTACATGAAATATTTAAGAACTTAATGAGAAAAACACCTATTCCTATATACACAAAAGTCCATGGAGGTTTTTCCAAGAAAATAATCTGGATTCTTCATGGTACGAAATTTTTCAAGCAAAAAAATTCGATTCTTATTTCTTTATGCACCATATGCAAACAAAATAATAATTTTCAAATAGTATAGTTAGTTACCTTTTAATGCATTCTTGGAATTGCTCCTTCCTCCCTCCTGGCTTGATTCTACATGTATTCTATCATTAGTTATCATATTTTTCCATAGATTTACAATAAGTAGAATTAAGAAAATTCAATAACTTTTCAAAATCCTAAATGCATTCCGTAAGTCACCCATAAATCCCTCTATAAATCATATTTTTTTTCTAAATTCTAAAATCACTCCATAAATAAATTTTTTCCTAAATTTTAAATTCACTCCACAAATCATTCTCAAATCACTCCATACGTCACATTTTTCTAAATTCTAAAATCATTCGATAAATCACCCATAAATATCTCATGTTTTTTTTCCAAGTAGATTTTTCTTTCCTTATGGGAAAATATCACTTATCAAGATATTTTCTAAAACTATTATTCATTAGGTGTAAAAATCATAAAAATATACCAACTTTGAAATATAATTTATTAGATAGAAAATTATAATAATTTTCAATATAATAATTAAGAATTAATTCTTCTAATTAATAATTAGAAGAATATTATTCTTTGTAATATCAATATAAAAAATTAATAATATTAATTATTCAAAAATATACTCAATCATTCTAGGAGAATCTTATTTCTCGTATCTTATGCCCGATATATGGCATACTCTCCCTTTAAAGAGAACATCGTCCTCAATGTTTTTTTCTTGTTGAAATGTTAACTTATATTTACAATATACAATCTAAATAAAAAAAAATGGAGTCATTTCCATTTAAAAGGAAGGATTTTTATGTTCAATAAATAGAATCAATAATGTTTATCAAATTAAATACTTTTCATTATCAATTATTTTTGCAATGTCAAATAATACATTAATCATAATAATTCCACAACTATTTAGAGAGCACCAACTCTCTAATCATCAAAATGATAAAAAACTACATCAAGTGCATGTTGTCTTTTATTTAGTAGTCACACCGGTGTTTCTTTTCCATTAGCGTTGGTTGCAAATTACTGTCTTTCTCTCTCACAATAATTTCAATCAAATCCAAACTCATGAAATTTATTTCCAACCATTTTCCTTTGGTCTAATTGTTTACATCATATTTTAAATCATAAGTGCATACATTAACAATTTATTTCTTTTATCCATACATATATATAATTCATTTTTGACATATTTATTTGGCCATATAAACCTACGAACACAACATATTTCATAAAAAAAATTCTTAGATAAATAAATAGATCATACATGCAAAACTAAGACACATTCAACAAATTAGAGACATTCAACTTACTATCTATTTTAACATCCAACATTTTTAGAGGATTGCAAAATCAATAAAAAGAAATATACACAAAATTTCAAAATTTCATCTAACCGTAGTAAATTTATTGCCATAGTTTTACTGTGGTTAGATGAAATTTTGTGTATATTTTTTTTATTGATACAAATATATAATAAGTCACATTACCTTTATTCATCTAAAATTTTATAAACAACTATTATTATTTAAAATCAAAATTACCAATATCAACAATTATGAAAAAAAAATATTAACCTAAATTTTATAATCACTTCAAATTTTGTAATGAAATAATTGGTTAACAACATATATATCCATTATATAAAATATACAATTATCTTGAAAAAATAAATTCATTGCCATTTCTATTTTGATAAATACTTCCGCACCTGTTTCAAGATGATCAGACCAACCCGTGACTTAAGGTTTAACAATAACAATAATGATTAACACCAATGATTTAATCAACGAATTTGTGATTAGTCAGTAATCAAAGGTTAGCACTGATATTTTGTTGGTATTGATGGTTGTATTGATTATTGGTACGATGGTTGGTGAGTGGACAATTGTCTTGGTCTCGGGTTTCCTTCCTACTCTCGAACTAACCCTAACCATCACTTCATTTCACAATGGAATTTTCATTTTGCATCGCTCAGTAGTGAGAGCTCCGTCCGCTGGTTTTGTTGGTGACTGTAACAAATTCGAGCCTGATGCTCTGTCCATGCCCGAATATGGGTTTCTTTATTGGTTGGTTGGAAACTCTGCTCAGTATTTGTCTTGACTATCTGGTTAGTTCGGCTCTATCATTAAGTTGTTGGCTTTGTAAATTTTACGCAAGGGTTTCTCTGTTTTCTTGTAATTTGGTGCTCTTCTGGTGGTCATTGTTTCTCCTTCCACTCCTTATGTGTTCTGCTAAACTTCTCCAATGATATTTTTCAGCTGCCTGTATGATTATTTCTTCATTTGACTTGTCTGCAATGTATTTTTCAACACAAGTTGCAACCACGAAGGACCCTTTCCTCTGCATCGTTCGGCTCTAGCAAGGTAATGGCTCCTTCCCTGGGAAAATCTATTTCCTCAGATTTTCTTATGAGCTAACAATTGTTGCTCCTTGTGAGCAGGCTTCCCTTCAGTGGTCGTGACCCAAATGTGGGTTCATTCGTCTAGTGCTTTCTAATATGCTGGTAAGTGCTTTTGGGTTTCTTCTTCTTGTCGTTCGTTCCGTTTGCCCTTCTGTATGTTAATGCTAACTCTTTGTCATGGTCGCTGTGTACGTTGGATTGCTCTTCGTTGGAGTGCTACTTGGCCCTTCCTCCAAACGGAACTAGTAGGGTCATTCCCTGTTGCAATTTGTTTGGGTTGAGGGTTTCCCAAGTCAATTTCTTCCTTGGGGTAGTCGATCAATAAGATAGGAACTAGGTCTCTATTGTTTCGTCTTTTGGTAGATGGAAAAATGGCCTTTGGGCCCAGTTGTATATGATCTCGTTTGTTCTTCAATGGACTATAACTGTTCAGGATTATAACCGTAACCCTCGTTCACTGTCCTTCTCCCGGAGGAGGGTTTGTTCAGCCTTAGGGTTTACTGGACTTGAATAATCTATAATTATATATTTCATATGTTTGTCTTGACATTGAAATGTTTCTAATGATGAACGAAAAAGAAGTTTCAGGTTACAGGGTTATCTTGTTTGTGAATGCATTTCACTGTGGTTGTATTTAACTTGTTCGCTGCTATGTCTGTTGCTTGTTCTCATATTTTTGGAACTGTTAATGTGGTTGGAACTGCCTGCTCAGTTTCACGTTAATATTGTGTCTCTGCCTGTCATTCAATTTTTGTAACTATGTCTCTACTTGTCATTTGGTTTCTGGAACTTCATCACTGCTTGTGTGCAACGATTTCTGGTAAAATAAGAATATACGGTTTGTCTATTTGTTACAGAGGATAGTAATTAGATAAAATCAGTAAGTCTCAAACAGATGGATTCAAAATGACAGTGTTTCTCTTTGTATTACTTTTCTGTACTGGAATGTCCAACCATTTCCACAATGTGGTACATTTGTTTTGTATTGATACAATACAGTTATTCAAACTGTTTGCAGTTGTTTCTTCAGGTACACAATTGATAGCTATTTTGTTGTTTGAGTTTTCTCATTTTGTGGAATACATAGATTATATATATATTTTCTTTTTTTTGGAGTAAACAGCTGTAAAATAAATAAAATAAAAAAAAGACAACAGTGTGGCTGTAACGACCTTCACCTAACTATGTTGTCCCTAAATACCTATTAACTGATAATGAAATAAAACAAGTTCCTAACACTATTTTACTCAACAAACATAAATGAAATAAAACGATGATGAACCTCTCCTACTTAACTGAGACCCAACACCAGGACATGGTGCCCTTAGATGGATTCTCCTGCATCAGGCTCCGAGGGTAAGAAAGATTCATGACTCCTGTCCATGAGCTTCTCGATTGAATAGCTTGCCTATTGTATCTGTCTGGAATTAACCCATGGACTATCCTCAATGGGATGGTACTTCCACTTGACCAAATACTATAGGTATTCCTTCCACTGAGTTCGCTTGGCCACCTGAGTGTCGAGGATTCCCTCGATCTTAATGGGCTGAGCTGAAGGTATTTGCCTCATCCAAGTCTCACTCCCTTCCTATGTGTCCCATGTAGGCCGTGCTGTATTGTCTTCCTCCAGACTGGCAGTATATGGAAACAATTCTGCCACATTGGAGATGGGCGAGATGCCTATTCCTGGTGGCAGCTGTATTTCATAAGCATTGGCTGAATATTTTCTGAGACTTTTGCAAGGGCTAATCTTCTTGTATTTCAGTTTGTTCTATGCACCTCTAGGAAAATGTTCCTTGCAAAAATGTGTGAGGAATTCATCCCCCACATTCAACTGTACTTCTCTTCATTTCAGATCTGCCTGCTGCTTACCTTTTTTACTGTTGTCCTGCAACTTCATTTTTACCTGCTCATGTAGATTATTCATTGCTTTGGCAAAATATTCCCCATTAGCACTCCATCTTTCCTGCTGTCCTATATCTCGTATCTCATGCACTTTGTGAGGGTGCATGCCATATAAGATCTGAAAAGGTCTGTAACTTGTGTTGCGATTGGGTGAGTCGTTGTAAGAAAATTCTGCCTGGGCAAGTATACAATCCCACATTCATGAATTTTCCCCAATCGAACTTCATGGCAGGTTCCCAAGCTCCTGTTTTCTCGTTGATCCGCGGGTGATAAGAAGAGCTAAAACTTAACTGTGTATCCATCTTTTTCAACAAGGTACGCTAGAAGTGCCCTGTAAACTTCATGTCCCTGTCAGAAAGAATAAACTTAGGTAGGTCATGTAGCCTGACAAGCTTTATGAAAAATAAGTGGGCCATGTGAGTGGCATCGTTGGTTTTTTTACAAGGGATGAAATGTGCCATCTTTGAAAACCATTCTACTACTACCATCACCGAATCATAAACCCACTGCGTCCTTGTTAGACCCAAGATGAAGTCCAAACTGATTGAGTCCCATGGTCTACTCAAAATGGGCAATGTTGTGTAGAGTCCTGTATTCTGACTGTGTCCTTTCACCAAATGACACACTTTACATCTAATCACAAATCTCTGCACATCGCTTCACATTCTTGGCCAATGACAAAAATGGCTGAGCTACTCTAATGTTCTGTCTATGCCGAAATGCCCGGCTAGACCTCCACTGTGCTTCTCCTGAATGATACTCTCTCTCATCGAACAATCGAGAATGCATAATTGTCCCCCTTTAAACAATAGCTTCTCCTGCAAATTATGGTCCAACCATGGACTATTGTTTCTCAACAAAGGATTCTAACAGCTTCATAAGCCTCTTTGAAATACACGTTAGTCTGATACAAGTCTTTCAAATGCTCAAAACATAGCACTTGTATCGTACGCAAGAGCAAGGCTCTTCTGCTCAACGCATCTACCACCTTGTTGGCCTACCCGCTAATGTGTTTCAACACAAAGGTGAAACTCTGTAAATATTCAACCCACTTAGCATGCTTGTGATTTAGCTTATGCTGTTGCATCACGTATTACAGCACAAAATTATCAGAAAATAAAACAAACTTACTTCCCAGCAAATAGTGTCTCCAATGCTTTAGTGCTTGGATGATAGCATAGAATTCTTTGTCATAGGATGAATAATTCTGCCTGCTGTCATTCAACTTCTCACTGAAAAACGCAACAGGTTTGTATTCTTGGTTAAGTACAGCTCCAATGGCCATACTGCTTTCATCAAAATGAATCTGAAAAACTTTTTAAAATCTGACAATCTCAAGATTAGTCTTTTTGTGATATTCTTCTTCATTAGCTGAAAGCTCTTCTCTGCCACCTCGGTCCAATGAAAAGGTTGACTTGCCTATTTTATAGTCTCCAACATAGGTGCACAGATTTTATTGAAATCCCTTATAAATTTACGATAAAAACTTGCGAGCCCATGAAAACTATGTACCTCAAACAGACTTTTGGGGATGGCTAGTTAACGATTCCTGCAATCTTCTCTCGGTCCATCTTCGACTCATTCTCTACAATCAAAAGACCCAGATAAACTAGTTCTCTTTGAAGAAAAGTACATCTTTTCAAATTTATCTGCAGCTTATTCTGCTGCAATTTTTCCAGCACACTTCGAACATGTCGAAAGTGTTCCTCCGTACTCTTGCTGAAAATTAATATATCATCAAGATACACTATTACAAACTTTCCAATGAACTATTTCAGTATTTTTTTCATCAGTCGCATAAAGGTAATAGGGGCATCACTCATACAACCCTTCATTGGTCTTGAAGGTTGTCTTCCACTCATCCCCTTCCCTGATTCGAATCTGATGATAACCACTCTTAAGATCAATCTTCAAGAAGTATGCTGCCTCACTCAGGAAGTCCATCATATCGTCCATTCGTGGCAGTGGAAATCTGTACCTAATGGTAATCTTGTTGATGGCCCTCGAGTCTATACACATTCATCATTCTCCTGCTTTCTTGGGAGTGAGAACTATTGGAACTACATAGGGGATCAAACTCTCCCTTATTAGCCCTTTGTCTAGTAATCCCTGCACCTGTTTTTTGATTTCCTCATTATCTTTGGGGCTCATCCGGTATGCTACCTTGTTTGGTGACTTGCTCCAGGTATAAAGTCAATTATGATGACTTGTACTTCTCTTAGGAGGCAATTTATCTGGTAAATTGTCCACTGTTATATCGCTGAATTCCTACAGCATTTTCTGAATTTATGTAGGAAAATCAGACACTTCTATGTGTAACAATACTATTTTTTCCCTTCTCATAACAACATAGTTCACTTCACTATCTTCAATCTGCTTCAAAAATTGTTTTCCACCCATTAGTAACACTCTCATCCTACTTGTATCTGTTGTCTCCTCCTCCTTGATGGGCACAAGTGTGTGCTTGATCCCATCTTTGACAAACTTGTAACAGTTTGTCTTTCCATCATGCACTACCTTCTGGTCATACTTCCATGGCCTCCCAAGAAGTATATGACATACGTCCATTGGCATAATATCACAAATAACCTTGTCTTTACACCCGCCAATATGGAACTCAACATCACACTGTTCGTCAACCAACAGCTGATGGCCTTTCTGCAACCATGATACCTTATAGGGAGTGGCGTGCTTCAGCCACTTCAAACCCAATTTCTCTACCATCTCTATGGCAACCAGATTATCCATGCTCCCATTGTCGATGATCAACTTGCAGCATTTTCTGTGCGACTTACAAACTATCTAGAATACTGCTTTCCTTTGAGTTCTTTCAGTTGTCTCCTTGGCTGGTTTTAACAACACTTTATTCAGAACTAAGGCTTCCCCCATTTCCGGCACATTCTCCAATTCCTAAGGTGGTGCTTCTGCCTCCTTTGGTTATGCAACAAAATCTCCTCTTTGACCAGCTTGTTCTGCTTCAGGACATTTGAAAGACCTATGCCCTACTTGTGGTACCTGTAGCACTGAGAGTTAGTTGTTTTACCTCGGACATTTCCTCTTCCTCACTAATATGGGATTCCACCTCTAGTGTTGTCTCCCTTTTCTAATGGCCCATAATTTTTGGAACTACTTCCCTCTTCAGTATTGCTGGCAGCTCGTCCTCTCCCATAGGACTGTCCTTTTCCTTTGTCGATTCCGCGTCCTCTCCTAGCATTTTGTTTTTTGGTGATCTTATCCTTTGCCATCATGGCACTCTAGTAGGCTTCTTCCATAGTTTTCGGGGAAAGAATGCTGATTTCATCTAATATTTCCAATCTCAGACCATTTACATACCTTGTTGTTTTTTCCGAGGTGTCCTCCATGTAACCAGCTCTTAAATTTACCTGGTATAATTCTTCAGTATACTCTCTCACTGTCATCCCTTTTTGCCTCAAATTTTGCTCTTGCAGATGCAGTGCAATATGGTGGTCTTTGGGGAAAAATTTTCCCTTTAACTTGGCCATCATTCTGGGCCATTTCATTATTGGCAACTTGTTCATCCTTCTTCTTTCCACTTCGACATTGTCCCACCACAGGGTTGTGTGTCCATTCAGCTTTGTTGTAGCAAACTTAACTCTTCGATCTTCACTGACCTGTTCACACTCGAAATATTTGTCCAGTTTAGTGATCGAGTCTAACAGAACTTCTGTGGAAAAGTTGTCGTCATAAATTGGAATTTCTGGTTTAGGCTTGCTACTAGCCAATAGGACCGACCTCAACAATCTCATTTCTGGTCCTTCTTCATCCAATCCATCTGTTATAACTATGGCTTCTTCTTCGCTATCATCTCCTACCTCTGGATCCCTTCTCCTTCCTGCTTCAATTGCCTCCAAACAGGCAATAAGGATCTTAATTTCCCCCTCCAATCCTTCCTCTGCTGCTCTCTGAGCACCTCTTCCACGACCTCATCTTCCAACCTCCGTTTCTCAGGGAAACTCTAAATCTTACTCTGATACCACAATATGATGGGACCACCTCGTGACTTAAGGTTTAACAATAACAATAATGATTAACACCAATGGTTTAAGAAACGAATTTGTGATTAGTCAGTAATCAAAGGTTAGCACTGATATTTTGTTGGTATTGATGGTTGTATTGATTATTGGTACGATGGTTGGTTAGTGGACAATTGTCCTGGTCTCGGGTTTCCTTCCCACTCTTAGACTAACCCTAGCCCTCACTTCATTTCACTTCGGCATTTTCATTTTGCATTGCTCAATAGTGAGAGCTCCATCTGCCGGTTTTGTTCTTGACTGCAATGAATTCGAGCTTGATGCTTTATCCACGCGCGACTATGGGTTTCTCTATTGGTTGGTTGGAAACTCTGCTCAGTATTTGTCTTGACTATCTGGTTAGTTCGGTTCTATCATTAAGTTGTTGGCTTCGTCTATTTTATGCGAGGGTTTCTCTGTTTTCTTGTAATTTGGTGCTCTTTTGGTGGTCACTGTTTCTCCTTCTGTTCCTTACGTGTTCTGCTGAAATTATTCAATGATAGTTTCCAGTTCTCTGTATGATTATTTCTTCATTTGAATTGTTTGCAATGTATTTGTTAACATAGGTTGCGGCCATAAAGGACCCTTTCCTCTGCGTCGTTTGGCTCTGTCAAGGTAACAACTCCTTCCCTACTAAAATCTATTACCTCAGAATTTCTTATGAGCTAACAATTGTTGCTCCTCATGAGCAGGCTTCCCTTCAGTGGTCACGATCCAAACGCGGATTCATTCATCTAGTGCTTTCTTATATGTTGGTAAGTTCTTTTGGGTTTCTTCTTCTCGTTGTTCGTTCCTTTGGCCCTTCTGCATGTTAATGCTAACTCTTTGTCGTGGTCGCTGTGTAGGGTAGAATGCTCTTAGTTGGACTACTACTCGGCCCTTCCTCCAAATAGAACTGGTAGGGTCATTCCTTGTCGCAAATTGTTTGGTTTGAGGGTTTCCCAAGTCGATTTCTTCCATGGGGTAGTCGCTCAATAGGCTAGGAACTAGGTCTCTATTGTTTCATCTTTTGGTAGATGGAAAAATGGCCTTTGGGCCCAGTTGTATATGATCTTGTTTGTTCTTCAATGGACTGTAACTGTTCAGGATTATACCCCTAACCCTCGTTCACTTTCCTTGTCTCGGATGAGGGTTTGTTTGGCCTTAGGGTTTAATGGACTTGAATACTCTGTAATTGTATATTTCATATGCCGGTCTTTCCATTGAAATGTTTCTAATGACAAACGAAAAAGAAGTTTTAAGTTACAGGGTTACCTTGCTTGTGAATGCATTTCACTGTGGTTGTATTTAATTTGTTAGCTGCTACAGCTATTGCTTGTTCTCGTATTTCTGGAACTGTTAATGTGGTTGGAACCGCTTGCTTAGTTTTGCATTAATATTGTGTCTTTGCCTATCATTCGATTTTTGAAACTATGTCTCTGCTTGTTACTTGGTTTCTGGAACTTCATCACTGCTTGTCTGGAAGGACTTCTTGTAAAATAAGAATATACAGTCTGTCTATTTGTTACAAAGGATAGTAATTAGATAAAATCAACAAGTCTCAAATAGATGGATTCAAAATGAGAGTGTTTCTCTTTGTATTACTTTTTTGTACTAGAATGTCCAACCTTTTCCACAATGTGGTACATTTGTTTTGTATTGTTACAATACAGTTATTCAAACTGTTTGCAGTTGTTTCTTCAACTACTCAGTTGATAACTATTTTGCTATTTGAGTTTTCTCATTCCGTGGAATACGAAGATGATATATATCTTTTTTTTTTTTTTTAAGTAAATAACTGTAAAATAAATAAAAGAAAAAACAACAGTGTGGTTGTAACCACCTTCACCTAACTATGTTGTCTCTAAATACCTATTAACTGATAATGAAATAAAACAAGTCCCTAACACTATATTACTCAACAAACATAAATGAAATGAAACGATGATGAACCTCTCCTCCTTAGCTGAGACCCAACACTCGGTCATGGTGCCCTTAGTTGGATGCTCCTGCATCACAAGATAACTTGACAGGAATGAGAAAATATTGGTGTCAGTTTAGAGATATTATCAAAATATTAATTAATGTCAAAAGCTACTCGAATAACAATGCTCTGTACAAATTTAGCGGCAGAACCCTAAGAACCCGGGAAGTTCAAAGAGTCGATGTGTTGGGAAAATAATGTTATACAGTTAGGGCATCATGTACAAAATTAAAATGTCCAACATTCAAATAAGTAATATAGGAGTAGTTGCAACAAAGGCATCCGTATGAACAAAGACAGATTCAACTGACCCAACCCAAACAACCCTAAAAGTTTGGAAAGTGGATGCTCTGGGATAATAACAGTCCACTGTTAGGGCATCATGTACCAAATTGAAATGAGTGAGATTTTCGACTTTTGATTCTCGAATAAGTCATATGGGAGCAATTGATCATCATGCGGTGCAAGAAAGAGCAATTGATCATCATGCGTTGCAAGTAAGGAAACCGTATGAACAAGAGCGAAGTCCCTGGAGAATCTAGCCTCATGTGTCTTCTCAGCATCACTTTAGTTGCAAAAATTGGAAAGTGAGAGTGGAGCAATAATTTTGAAAAAAATGATTGTTATTTATTTATAATTTTGTTAGAAATAAACTTTGCA
>APFE030317067.1:76587-98647 GCA_000404065.3 Pinus taeda | reverse complement strand
TCTCCAACCCTTCTCATCGAACTAGCAATTTGCTTACAAAGTATCAGGACAAACATGAAAACACAAGCCCCTCCCACTGTGAACATTACAGACATGAGCTTATTCATATCGCTTTCTGGGAGCGTTTTTCTAAGAACTGTTTGAGAGGAAATAAGCGGTACTTGAAATTCAAATGTGTGGGAAAGCAGAGGAGGAAAGTACAAAATAGCATAAATATTTCACGCACTGTCGTTTTTTAGTTGATCAAAATTAACCTGTGAGAGGTATTTAAACTTTTTCTCACTAAGGCTCAAAATAGCTCAACATATAAACACGCTAAATTCAACTTTATCCAAAATATAACTTAACTTTACTCAATTTAATTTACTCTCTAGAGAGTAACTATCTCTCATTTTAAATAACTCTCCATGGGGAGTAACTATCTTCAACAAAATGCAGATTTAAAACCTTTAAAGAAAATTAGTTTTGATTGAAACAGGAAGGAGTCAATTTCCAGAGCTTACATGCTTCTGGGGTAATGTGTGTGTAAGATGAAAGATTGGTGATGTTGTGTTGGTATCGTGCAGAAGGACCAAGCATCATCACGCTACCTCAAAAACAACAAAGTAATCGAGAAAATGAGACTAACTCTAAGAGAAAGGAACTGAATCTGCGGAATTTCCCTCCAAAGAGACATTACAGAGAAGTAAGGCAGAGGCCGTGGGGTAAATGTGCTGCAGAGATTCGAGATCCAAAGAAGGCAGCACGAGTATGGGTGGGCACATTTGAGACTACAGAAGATGCTGGGAGAGCATACAAGGACGCTGCTCTAAAATTTCGAGGGTCAAGGGCGAAATTGAACTTTCCTGAAAGAATCAACCTCCGGAACGAGGATGCTCCCCCTATGAACACGCCAAAGCAAGAAAGCGCAGCAATTGTCGACTGCGGCATTCAAGTTGTACACGCAACATCTAGCCTATCTCCGCCGACTAATAGTGATAATTTTTTGGTAGCCCTGGAGGGCTGTCGTAGTCTACACGTGAAAGCATAATTGGAGAAACGTATTCTGATTGACTCCACCATGGGACTCCACCTTGGTATTTCATGCTAGCTGACTCACCGCCTTTATCAAAATTTTCAGATGCATATCACCATGGCCAACCACTGCAAAATCTAGGGTTCGATGTCGAGCAGGCTAATTCTAACCCTAGTTTTGTGCAGCAGTATTCCTCTTATATAAGATATCAGCAGGAACCAGAACCTTTTAATCAACAGTTGGCTTCTAGGACGTGCATCCAAAACGAACCAGCCCTCGATTATAATCCACAACTGCAAATTAAAAGTAGGCCTAATTTAGTTTCATGGAATTACACAGGTTCGAGCGTATCCATGTTCAATAACTATGTGCTGTAGCAGCAGCAGCAACAACATATGCTTATTCGTCCACAACGTCCCATCTCTTAGCACGACAGGTTATGAGGAGCTATATAACTTTCATGGAAGTGGAAGAATCGTTAATCAGACATCTGATAACTTCCTAGACTGTACTCTATCCCAATCTGAATCCTACGGTAATTTGGATTACAACCCTAGAGTTCTTCCTGCACAAAATTTGAAGGGCCCGGAACTTTGACTGAAGAAAATGTTATGATAAGATGGGTTATCCACAGATCTGGTTTTCCATGGGTACATCTCTGATGATATCGATTAGACGCTTTTTCATTCAGGTCTCTGGTGATATATTTTCCCCAGACATTTCCACTAGCTTTTCAAATTACTATCGATATTATTGAATGTTAGGTTTTGTTGCAATATATCATGTTACTTTTTTATTTTGATGATTTCTATATTTTGGAAAAAAATGACTATTGCTTTGAATGTAGTGTTAGTTCTAATACATTAGAAAAAATATATTTAAAATAAATAGCTATCCCATTTTAACTTACCTTTTTTCTTTTTAACAACAACGGTAACTCAGAATGTATTGTCATTGATCTCTCTGACACACTTTAGATTTCTTACCTTATACTAAAAACAAAAAATTGTTTTAGAATAGTTCCTTTCAAGATAGAATAAAAGACTATATTGGTTATTGTTATTGAGATCTAGTCCACGCTATTTGTTGTTAATTGATAGGAAAAACATGAACTTTGTTTTAAAACAAAGTAAAAGTAAAATATTGTATATGTTATTGATATTGATATTTGTTACATTTTTGGCTGCTAAATGATATCAGGAAGATAGAATAAAAGAGTATATTGGTTATTCTTATTGAGATCTACCCCACGCTTCTTGTTAAGGGATACGAAAAATAACGTAACGGGCCTCAGCAAAATTTTCAAATAGTAAACTTCAAATCTTTAGTTAACAGAGAGGAAGCCAACCTCTGGTAAAGTCCCCAGCACATTCAAATTACAATTGACATCATTAGTCATCCTTGGGCACGATGCTAACAGACATTCTGCTTTCCATCGCATAATTGCAATAAGCAGATATACTTACAAACCCATGCTTGAACCCAATATGATAGCCACTCTTATTTGAGGAACAGGGAAACCGTTAAACTCTTTTGTTTTACAACTTTTGTAAAAGAGTTAAAAGTTTTATAAATTTGGCCACAAATGATCCAAAGGAGGGGCGTAATGAAGGTTAAATGAAAGATTATTTTTTAAACATAATGAATTTGATCTTCATATTCTTCCCCGGCATGTGAGTTGTTTTTTATGTGAAATATGACACACCTATAGACAATATTATAAATAAGTCTTTTTCTGCTGACACGTATGGGAAACGAAAAGAATAAAGCATCACTGGCTTCTATTTTAGTTGTTCTATACATGAGTTAGATGTTCGGAACAATTAAACATAGATTCTAAAGATGAACCTAAAATCCGGAAATTATTCCATCCCATCAAATTGTTTAATTAAATCACATTATTTTATATCCAGAAACCATTCCATCTGAACAATCCTTTTAATTAAATCACCTTTTTTGTTTTGCGGCTATGGAATTGCATGGATGGTATCATTAATCAACATGACTAATGTGTTGGTGGACAGAAACCGAATGTTTCTTGTCATCATACATTTTCATTAAATTTTAAAAAATATTCTAATATCTACTAAAAATTGTACTCAAATCACAAATATCTAGTGAAAATTATACTCAAATCACTTTCTAGCGCAGATTGTCCATTGAGTAACAATTGAACAGCAGCTGGCAATTGAACATCAATCCACAATTGAACAACAATCAGATTGAACAACACCTTCGGAATTGAAAAGTACTCATATTGAACAACACTTTTGGAATTGAACAACACTCGGATTGAACAAAACTTCGAGAATTGAACAAAAGCTCCCCCACATTGACTTTCTCTACGTCGTTCATCTCCTCCGACCAGATTTAACGATCACCATTTACCCGATCAACAAACACTAAATCTTTATCTATAGTGGTTTGAGTCCGTTCTTGGGATTAACACTCGACCAACTCACGATCCGATATCCATGGGATAACGGAGGTCCTCAGTCCTACGACTTGCGGTAATTCAAATTACACACATGTTAAACACTAGCCTAACCCCTGTTGTTGATAGTGACATCAGCTGTTGACTTTGCAATCGACGGATACGATAGAGTGCGAGACTTCAACCGAATCAAGTCTCTTTATGATGTTCTACCCCCGCTATTGATACGAATAACTGCAATTAGTGCAAAAACACCCAATTAACAAATAAACACAGCAATTAACAATTAACAGTGTGGAACAGGGAAATATCCAATTTTGTTCAGAATGTGAATACACAACATTAAACAAAAGTTTTCGCCAAGATTACACACAGATACACAACACATCAAATTCTTTCAATATATTAACAGTTACAGAGTCTTGGCCCTCACGGTTCAATTACAATAATTTAACAAACCTTTGTTTCAATATGAAAATCCTCTTTATCACTCAACTCTCGCCTCTCACCCAATCGTCAATCCCCTTAGCTAATCCTTTTACATTAAATTTTCTTCTTTTTATGAGTTGAATCCTATTTTAACTGTACGAACAACTCAATCTCTGTTTTAAGTTATCTAATAATCAAATCTCTATTTTCAAGATCCATTACACATCTATGCTAACAACTTATCCTTCAATTTTAAATAAGACAATTTCCTAACCATTACAATCATGTATTACAGATCATTTTCAAGATATCCAACCCTCGACCAAAACTGACTTTTTGACCATTCAGTTCAATCAAATTCAACTCTTTTAGCCACAACATGTGAACAAACCTTCACATTACTAGCTAAGTCCAGATGCTCTTGCATCAGACTCCCGAGGAAGAAAAAAATCACCTTTCAGACTTTCAGCGTTTACTCCATACTTCTACAACTTTGCTATTGTCAACCAACTAGCATCCTCCACTGGCTGTCCTTTCCATTTGACTAGATATTGATAATAAATATATCATATGATTCTTTTGGATACTCTTTTTTCCAAAGCAACTTCCACCTCTCTCTGAACTGTCTTTGGCATTTGTTTTTCCCATTTCAAACTTTGAATTTCATCCTTTGTAGTTTCCTCATGTATCTCTCTCTCTGTCTCTTTGTATGGATACAAATCTGCAACATTTAAGATAGGTGATATTCCCATCCCTTCTGGCAATTCAATTTCATAAGCATTAGTTGAAAACTTTCTTACAATTCTACATGGTCCTATCCTTTTCATTTTCAAATCATTGTAAGCCTTATCAGGAAATCTTTATTTTCTCAAATACATCATCACTAAATCTCCCACTTGGAATTCTTTCTCTCTTCTTTTCATATCTTCTTTATGTTTGTATTTACCACTACTTTCCTGCAATCTGCCTTTGACATCTTCTTTTAGTCTCTGCATCTACTCTGCAAACTCTTAATCTTTTGCGCTTCTTGTCTCCTTCTTACTGAAATTTCTGAGTTCATATACACCTCTTGGATTCATCCCAAAAACAATCTGAAACGGACTCATTCCAGTACTTTGGTTTCGAGTGTCATTATAAGAAAACTCAGTCTGAGCTAGCACTAAATCCCACTGTTTAGGATTTTGATACACTAAACTTTTCAATATGTTCCTCAAGCTTCTATTTACTACTTTGGTCTGTCCATCTATTTGAGGATGGTATGTTGAATTGAAACTAAGTTTAAATCGTAGTTTTTTCCAAAGAGTTCTCCAGAAATTCCCTACAATATTTGTATCTGTATTAGACAAAATACTTACAGGAAATCCATGTAATCTTACAATATCTAAAAAAAATAGATTAGCAATGTGTTGCATCACTAGTCTTTTTACATGCAATGAAATGTGCCATCTTATAAAATCTATCTACCATAACATAAATAGAATCATTCCCCCTTTGAGTTTTTGGTAACCCCAAAATAAAACCCATGCTAACTGCATCCCATGGTCAATTTGGCATTGGCAATGGATGGTAAAATCTTGCATTCTGGCTTCTCCCTTTAACATGCTGACATATCCTACACTTCTCAACAAATATTTTAACATTAACATGCATATTTGGCCAATAATAAAAAGCATTTACTTGAGCAAAGGTTTTGTCTTGCCTGAAGTGACTAGATAATCCTCCACTATGTTTCTCCTTTATTATGTTTCCCCTCATAGAACATTTAGGAATACACAACTTGTTGCCTTTAAAAAATAAACCTCCCTGGATAAGATAATCTGACCATTGACTTCTGTTATGAGTATTGGACTTTTAAACTGCTGAGTAAATATCTTTGAAATCTGCATCATCTTTATACATTTCAACCATTTCTTCAAATCCTACAACACAAACATTTAATTCTTGCACAACGAAATTTACCCTGCTTAACACATCAATGACTTTATTCAACTTACCACTTGTGTGCTTTATCACAAAAGTAAAGCTCTGTAAAAACGCTACCCACTTGGCATGTTTATGGTTCAATTTCAGCTGGTTGTTTACAAACTGCAATGCATGATTGTTAGAATACAATATAAACTCCTTTGGTAGCAAATAATGTCTCCATTTTTTTAAGGTTTGTACAATAGCATAAAATTCTTTATTATAAGAAGAATACTTCTTCTTTGCTTCATTTAATTTCTCACTGAAGTACGCTATTGGTCTTTGTCTCTGACTCAAAACTGCTCTAATTGCAACTCCACCAGCATCTGTTTCAGCTTGGAATACTTTTCCAAAATCAGGTAAAGCTAAAATTGGTTCCTCTATGATTCTCCTCTTCAGCAACTTAAAATTCATGGCTGTTGCTTCTGTACACTTGAATGGATGATTAGTCTCCTTGATTGTTTCAAGAATTGGTGCACAAATCTCACTAAAACCTCTAATAAATTTCCTATAAAAATTTGCAACCCCATGAAAACTTCTTACCTCAAATATATTCCTTGGAATAGATCAGTTCCAAATTTCTTGGACTTTCTCTGGATCCATTTTCAACCCTTCTTTAGAAACTACAAATCCCAAGTAAATTAATTTTTCTTTCATGAAACTACGTTTCTCCAGATTTATCAATAGTTTCTCTTTCTGCAGAGTTCTTAAAACCAATTTAAGATGCTCTAGATGTTCTTTTTTACTTCTACTAAAAACTAGAATATCATTAAGATAAACAATAATAAACTTGCCTACATATTCCTTCAAGACTTCATTCATCAATATCATGAACGTGCTAGGTGCATTAGTGAGTCCAAAAGGCATCACTAACCACTCATACAACCCACTGCTTGTTTTAAATGCAGTCTTCCATTCATCTCATTCTCTAATTCTTATTTGATGATATCCACTCTTCAGATCTATTTTACTAAAATACTTTGACCCACTCAAACAATCCATCAAATCATCCATGTGTGGCAAAGGAAACCTATCCCTGATAGTGATCTTGTTTATGGCTGCGGAATCTGTGCGCATACCCCATTCTCCTCATTTCTGTGGACTGAGTACTGTTGGCCCAACACACAGACTAAGACTCTCTCTAATTAGTCCCTTATCCATCAATTCTTGCACTTGTCTTCTAACTTTTGCATTCCCTTGAGGATTTAATTTGTACGCTGCTTTGTTTGGCAAACTTGGTCCTGGTATTAGATCAATATGATGACTAATACTACTGATTGGTGGCAATGCATTTGGCAGCTCATCCACAATAACATTAGTGAAATCATTTAACATGGTTTTTATTTCTTTGGGTAAATCATCTAAGTTTGTGGAAGTTAAAATTACCTTAGGTCTCCCTACAACAACAAGATGCATTTCTTCACCTTTTCCTCCCACTTGCAACAGCTCATGTCCACTCATCAGCATAACATTGTTTCCAGGTGCTCCTTTGTCAGCGTCATCCTTCAATGGCAACAGTGTGTTTATTTCCATTCTTCTCCAAAGTATAAGAATTTTTCCTCCCATCATGACTAGCTTTCCGATCAAACTGCCACAGTCCTCCCAGCAATACATGGCATACATCCATTACCATTACATCACACAATATCTTAGCCTTATACGTATCAATCTGTATCTCTACCTTGTATTGTTCTGTCACAATAATCTGACGTCCTTCCTGCAACCACAACACTCTTTAAGGAGTAGGGTGTATTGCCTTTCACTAATCCCAGCTTGTCCACCATCTTTATAGAAACAAGGTTATGAGCTCTTCCACTGTAAATTATCACTTTACAACATTTACCTTTGGATTTTTACGTAGTTCTGAATATACTCTTTCTCTAAGTTGGTTCTTTAGTTTCTTTCTCTTCCTTAAGCAATGCCCTTTTCAACAACAGGGATTCTCCTACTTCAGGGGATTCTTCCTTTTCCATAATTCGAGGTGCTTCTTGCTTTGCCTCAGCCACATTTGCATTTCTCTGACTTGCTAGTTTATTATGAGGAAAGTCCCATGATACATGTTCTCATTGTCCACACATGTAACACTGAATATCTCTTCGTCGGCCTCTTCCTCTAGGCGCAAATGTTCCTCTATTAAAATCTCCTCTCTATGGTGGTCTGTGACTTGAACTTCCTGCTTCTTGCTAAGATTATTGGAACCTTGATTTGGTAGTTCCTCTACCTCTTACTCAACCTCCCACTCTATTCCTCTAATTTTGTTTTCTCAACATCTTCTCTTCTGCCTTCAAACCCGCTTGATAGACATCTTCAATAGTCCTCAGACTCAGCAAGCTGATCTCATCCTATATGTTGTATCTTAAGCCATTGATATATCTCGCTACCTTCTTCGTATCATCCTTTCCATGTCCTGCTCTAATACTCAATCTATAAAAATCTTTTGTGTATTCTTTAACAGACATTCCTTTATGCCTTAAATTATATAATTGTTTGAAAATATTTAATTGATAATATTTTGGCATAAATTTAGCATTCATTTTACTCACCATTTTATCCCATTACTTGATCTTGGATTTTTTTTTTCTCATTCTGGACATTTCTATCTCATCCCACCAAATAGCTGCATGACCCTTCAATCTGGTAACTGCAAACTTCACCTTCTTTCTGCAATCAATCTCTTCATAGTCAAAATATTTGTCTAGTGAACTGATCCAATCCATCAACTCTTCGGTATTGAGACTCCCTTCATACACAGGAATTTCCATCTTTGGTTTTCCACCTACTTTAGCCAACATATTGATAACTTTGGTAGTTTCATTTTCCTCCTCTTCTTATCCCTCGGAAGATGCTTCTATAGCACTTTCAACCCCTTCATCAGGTGCTCACCTTAGTATAGTCTCCATTGTGTCCATCCTTGTACGCAGAATCTGATCTCCTCTAGCATAACTGCATTTACTTCAGGTCTCCCTCGACCTATGCCATCTCCATTCCTTGGTGGCATGTTTACTATAGTCAAACTCAATCTCTGTGCTCGGATACCAAAAAATGACGCACATTGCCAATTGAACAGTGACTGAACAGTAACTGAATAGCAGCTGACAATTGAACAGTGTTGCAATTGAACAACAATCCGTGATTCAACAACAGTCATATTGAACAACACTTCTGGAATTAAACAGCAGTTGGATTGAAAAACACTTCCATAATTGAATAAAAGTTTGCCCACATTGACTTTCTCTACACCGTTGATCTCCTTTAACTAGATCTAATGGTCACCATTCACCCGATCAACAAACACTAAATCCTTATCTATAGTGGTTCGAGTCCATTCTTGGGATTATCACCTGACCAGCTCACGATCCGATATCTGTGGGATAAAGGAGGTTCTCAGGTCGTACGACATGCGATACTTCAAATTGCACACAGGTTAAACACTAGCCTAACACCCACTGTTGATGGTGACAACATTTGTTGACTTTGCTATTGATGAATATGATTGTGTACAGGACTTCAACCCAATCATCTCTCTTTATGATCTTCTACCCCCGCTATTGATACTAATAACTGCGATTAGTGCTAAAACACCCAATTAACAAATAAACACAGTGATTAACAATTTAAAATACGGAACAGGGAAAATACCCGATTTTGTTCAAAATGCAAATACATAGAGTTAAACAAGAGTTTTCGCGAGGATTACACAAAGATACACAACACTTCAACTTCTTTCAATATATTAACAGTTACAAAGTCTTGGCTCTCTTGGTTCAATTACAACAATTTAACATACCTCTGTTTCAATCTGAAAATCCTCTCTATCACTCAACTCTCACCTCTCACTCAATCCTCAGTCCCCTCAGCTAATCCTTCTACATTACATTTTCTTGTTTTTATGAGTCGAATCCTACTCTAACTATACGAACAACTCAATCTCTATTTTAAACAATCTAACAATCAATCTCTATTTTCAAGCTCCATTACACACCTACGCTAACAACTTATCTTTCAATCTTAAATAAGACAATTTCCTAACTATTACAATAATGTATTACAGATCATTTTCGAGAGATCCAACCCTCTCGACCAAAACCAACTTTTGACCATTTAGGGCCTTCAAATTCAACTGTTTTAGCCACAACATGTGAACAGACCTTCACATTGCTAGCTAAGTTGAGATACTCCTGCATCACTTTCCTTTTATTTTTATAAAACTTTATGAACAAATTTATTGGCTATTTAAGAGTGTTTCGAATCCCAGATTCTTAATTTATGGGTTTTAGTTCATGGATGCGCTGCTTGGACTGCACTTAATCCACCTACAAAAGAAACCAATAAAAATAATGTTGGCATACTTTAGGTTTTTCCAAACCGATGGTTAGATTTCTTCCAATGCGTGGGAATGGAAATGGATACAGAAAAGTGCTTTATTATCCTGAAATGCTCTTGGTGAGTATGAGAAGTCCTTTTCCTGGAAATATGGACGAATGGAGGTTAACTCCTAGGGAGGCACTTTACGAAGCTTCTCGAAATTTGATCGACTTATTTATTCCCTTCCTGCATGGAGAGGAACAAAACATCGATGGAATGAACAATAAAAAAGGGTCTAATATGCTTCCCTTCCCCCTTTCGCACTTATTGACTGATACAGAGAAATGAAAGAAAAATTACATTTCAACTTATTTTCATTGACCAATTAGGGTTAACCCTGAACATTTCTTTTCAATAGCCCTTTCAACCTCTCTAAAGAGTCCGGGCGAGAAAGAAAAACGGAGGGCAGTAAACGACGCTGATAAGCAGCCGGATAGATAGTCCAACAAACTTAGCTTTGAATAAGATCAACAATGTACAAAACACATTATAGTGTAAAAGCGGAATCAACGACAGTTTGACAATCCCATCGATTGCCATTCTTTGTAGTTATGAATGATATATCAAATAATGCAACAGATTCCATCTCTTTTTAAAAGAATTAGATTTTCAAAGAATACCTTTTCGTTATTAGCCATATGCTTTTCGGATCATCCATTGCAGAAATTCTCATTATTTCTCCTTTATTAAATTACGAAATATATAAGATAACACAAAAGTTCGGATTTTAATTTTAATATAGATTGTAGATTAAATTGTATCTAATGAAATGTAGATTTTGTGTATTTAACAATTATGGAACAAAATTAATAATTAACTTTATTAGTACTCATTTAACATAAATAATTTAAGTTGTAAAAAATAAATTCAATTAAAACTGTCCTTTCCAAAAGATTTTAAATATAAAACAAGTTAATCCTTAAAATAATATAAACAAGTGCAAGAGAATCTTTTTATCTTCGGTAGACAAATGATTAAAAATTAAAGACAAAGTACATCTAACAAAGCATGTAGAGGTGAAACAGATTATGTAATACGGAGCGTAGATCTAATTCATTTTCTAATCTAAAGCATTCTCTATTTATATTTATATGAATAAAACTTGTGAGGATATAAGAATTTTTAATGCTGCGGCAATATCGCTCGGCAGTTGTGTTGGTTATTATAAGGTGGTAATTTATGGTATGATAAAGTGAATCGTTCATATTTAATTTAGATAATCACGAAGTTGTTTGATTTTTTTTAATAATAAGTAAATTATTGTTAAAAAAATTATTTCCTTTTTCTCTTCTTAAAACTTTTGAAGGTTAAGACATTATGATTGAGTAAAAAACATCATAAAGTTGCTAAATAAAAAATATATTATAATATCAAATAAATGATCATATTAAAGTATTTTTTTTCATTTTCTTATTGCAATAAAATAGCTAAATATTTTGAAAATAATGTTATAAATGTACTTAAAAAATTAACATTTATATCAAAGAATTGTACAATTAATAACAATGAATTATAATTTAATATATAATTCAGATTTTAGTAAACTAATTTTGGTTTTAACAAATTTATGTTTAATTTAGTTATATATTTATTAAACAATTAACTAAATATAATCTATGTAAATATTTTTTTTAATCTTAAAATTTGAAAAATAATATATTTTTGGTTTGTTTATTTTTAAACAATTATGATATATAAACAAAAATTTTAAACACATTTACTAAATATCATAATGAAAATATAAAATAAACACATAACCATTAATACATAATTATCGTTATTCAGATAAACAACCGTTACCATTTGAAATTAAAATTAACAATATGACACACATAATTACATCATTTAAATGGCCAACCAATCAGACAAATAATAAGCATCTAACTAATATGCAATTTTAAGTTAATCAATACTATACTCCTGCCTACTTTAAATGAATACTTCACTAACCCATATGCTGCTTAGCGTGGAGACTTGGGACATATTATAGAAATACCAAGTTTCCTCATCATGACAAAGAAAATCGATTAATCTCTAAAGTTGCCCCAATCACCACATACTGTACAAAATTCGCAGGCCGGCATTATATCGGTGTACTTTAAGGGCATCATCTCCCAAATTAAAATGAGTGAGGAGCACAACGTTCGATAAAGTAATTTGGGAACAATTGATCAGGCTGCGGTGCGAAAATAATGGGAAACCTACCTACATGTGTCTTCTCACCATCACTTTAGGGAAACTCTTATTTCCAATTCTATAGAAAAGTAAATGCTTCCTGATATGCAAGGTAAATAGCTTTAGCTCTCTCTCTCACAGCACGGGAATCGAGATAGCAGCATGGAGAGAGAAGGCTAAAGCTATTTGCCTTGCATGTCAGGCAGCATTTACTTTTCTATGGAGTTGGAAATAGGAGTTTCCTCACTTTAATTGCAAAATTTGGAAAATGAAACGTGGGAGCCATTATTCGAAAAGAACATTATTGTTCTTATCCAAGTGGTATAAGTACATAGCAGCCATTTCCATTTCAACGATTAAGTTTATTGCATATATTTTAACGTAGTCGCATTATTTTTTTAAAGGATTTGGAATTTTTTTTTCAATTGGTAGTCTAAAATGATGTATATATATAAGATATATATATACTTTAATTTTTATATAAAGTAAAGTTTGATGGTAATAATGGTTTATATTTTTTAATGTAATTATTGAAATCAATTTTTTTAATTATATTTTAAATATAATAAGGGAAAAATAATATTTTATTTTATTAGTAAGATTTTTCTTAAACCAGCTTTAAGGGTTAGTTCAATTGGTCAAGTCGGGGCCTCCTCAGATAGGAGGTCACAAGGTCAATTCTTAAAAGCTATTGGAATTAGGTCTTGCAACAGGGCAAAGGGCCTCAGCCTACATTTTCCTGTGGACGTAGCGCCACCCGTTGACTGAAGGTGTCCATGAACGACACCGAGAAAAAAAGTTTTTTTAAAACCTATAATATAAAAGCATTCTTAATATTTTTAAAAAGTTTGTGATTTTTATCACTTAAATCTAAAAAGTTAAATGTAATTTTAAAAGATTGAAGATTTAGTATTGGTTAAAAATTAATTTTAAAGTTTAGATATACAATACTGTATATTTATGTGAAGATATAATTGTTAGTTTGAAATGTATATTTATGTGAAGATATAATTGTTAGTTTGAAATTAAAATTTATTGATTCAAAATTTGTAACATAATTTCATTAATTTTATAATTTTTTGAAATTATTTCTATTAAAATTATTATCTTATTAAGAATATTAACTAGAATATAATAGTTGTGTTTTTTTAACATTTATTTTTGTAATATTTTTTATCGAATTATTTAGATATATTTATTTTTTTTCTTTTTTAGAAATAGTAGTATTTATAGTTATGTAATGATGAATATACAAGAAAAATGTTTAATTATTTTTCTCTCACTTTTGCTAACGTTTCAATATCATTACAAATTATAATTATGTGTGTGTATCGTTCTTAGATGAGAGTATCTCTATTTAACTGAACTTCTATGAACTTCTATTAGTTATATTGAGGATTAACACATTATTAGGAACTCACAATATAGTTTCACAAGTGATTATGTCTACATTAAGGTTTCTCTTATCCTACTTATACAATTGTAAATTTTCATATGTTAAGTATAATATCAAGCATAGGCATGTGTATGTATACACATTTTCATCCATACACAATTGATCTAAGTTCTATATGGATCATTTGTAAGGATGAATTTCCATTTTGTGGTAACAGTAAACAAGGTATCATCCTAAGTTACAAACCCATATGTAGGATAACTACTTTAGGCTAGTCATTTAGGGTCATCGTGTCGCCAAGGTTAATTGTTTTTTTTTTCACATCATTTGTGGGAATTTTCTTATAACATTGGTTTACCAATGATAATAACCTCAAATATATCCTGTAATATTGAAGTAAATGTATAACTTGTGAGGAAAACAATATTTCATATTCCTAACCTAATATTGTTTAACAAATTAACCTTTACGTATTTGATCATGCCCAACTACTAAACTTGGTTAAGGATATGGAACATAGTTACGTAGATCCTTAGGTTCACCCAACATATGGGTAGGTGAAGTTTCACTTTATTTTGTTATTATAAATTTACAATCTACCATTTCCATCATCCTTTGATCATAGAGGGCATTCCAAAAAAAAAAAGTTGCTTGATTTTGAGCCTTGAGCACAAAGTTATTTCATTTAATTTTTTTTCCCTTTCTGAGCAACATCAACATCTATGCAAACCGTTGGGCCTAACAAGTGGCAATCATTATGTCATGAAACAACCCTAAAATGGTCCACATCTATTACCATGTTTGCATATCAAACATATCACTACGTCAGCAGTTTCAAAAATATCACATTGTTTAGTTCTTTTGTGTAGTTGATATGTCAATATAGTATGGCTTATGGATGTCAATATAGTATGGCTTATGGATTGCCAATATGTTGATACTATAATATTGAGATTTCTTTCATTCATGCAATTTTTTTGATATGGTGATAAGTTGATATGGACATACTTTTAATATACAAACATGCCCTAGGAAGAAATCCATGATATGTTCATATAGCATACCAGAGTGTTGGCATTTTGGGAAATTTTTACAATGGGAAATTTTTGATTTTCGAGTTGGTCGGAGACTGATGCCAAATTAGTGTACTAGCCAATATTTCCACCTAATCCCTTGCCTTCAATCAAAATGTGACACAAGTATGGTTTTGAAACATCATTTCAGTGTGCAAATGTTGATCTACATTGTTGATGTGTCACTGTTAATCTTTCATCATTAACATGTCATTGCTAATGTGTCATTACAGACTTATCACTCACATATTCCTACGTGGCAAGCCAAATCATTGAATTCGGGTACCACACTTCTGTCATTTCCATGGCATCGCTCGACATAATGATGATGTCATCCTTAGCTTGGTTCCACTATAAGGTCACATCGGGCCTCTATGTTTAATCAAATTTTCCTTTGTATTCCATTTGTTAAGTTTCTGATATCCGCAACCTTTTCTCATCAATAAATTGGCAGTTGGGACAGGGTACCTTACCATTAGTTAATATTCCATCCACAAGAATAGAACCCATATTGGAGTCTAGGGTTGAAGGATATTTTGAGAATATAATATTAGATCACTGTTCATATCCTAGTGGGTTGACCAATAATTTTTGTTGCAACGAAGAGATGGGAAATAGGACATCAAGTGTCACTCATCATATCATCCCAATGTATAGTGGTTATGCACTACTTTTTCCGAGGTTGCTAACATGTTGATATGGATATCACTTAGTTATAAGGCCAAGATTTGGCACTTATCTAGCATTGATATGAATGGTAAGGGTTTAAGTGTCAACTATATGAGTAGTAAGGTAAGGATAATGCTTGTTAACAAGGTTCTCAAGATCAGTCTTGAACAATTATTACTTTTGTGGAAGAAAAGGAATGACCTGAAGAAAAACCTATTAATATTTGTTTTCTAATGACAAATTTTAAAGTAAGTTCACGGGTTCACATAAGATTCTTCACATAGTTGAATGTCCCATGAATGAAACCTTCATTTAAGAAATGTGGGCCAATCTTCTAATGTTTCTAAGTTGTTTAGGTGAATTACAATAAGGCATAAATTGCTTCAAGATAAAAGAAAATGGTCCATATTGCTATATAAATTTCATCATAAAATTTGGATGACATTCCTACAATAGGTAAATCTATGCTTCACATGGATACTGGAAAAGATATTATCTAACTAATAGTTGGGTTCTAGTGAAAACTGAAATGACACTCTAGTTCATGTGATTATAAGGCTTCTATTCTGGCTTTGAAATGCAATTACAGTTGATCTCCTCATGAATATTAATTATGATCTATATGATCTACGTGATTCTCATGGACATCTTATATTACAGATACAACTCGACCTTTCAACTAATAAATATCTACTTAGAATTTATGAACTATTTTTTGGAGTGCCAATTCAACTTAAACTTTGTCAACTAATTGATATTCAAATTTAGAGATTATCGACTATCTCCCACTATTATAAGTAATTTAACATTCATCAAACACTTAATATTGATATCAATAATTGTATATCAACTTTCATAATTAAATTATCTACTCTCTAAGTCCTTTTGAAGTAAAGACCAAAGATACAAATAAACTCAATATTTTTTTACATTCCTAAGCCCAAAAAATGTTTCTTTTTAGAATAAAATTATAACATCCCCTAGTTGATTTTCCATGTAAACAAAATAAGACCAAAGTCACGGGACACATATTCCAAGTTAAATGTTGGGAATAACATTATAGTGTGCATCACTTGCGATCAATTTATGGCTCTGGAAATTGGCAAAGGGAAAGTGGCAATAATTGGAATTTTATTGATGAAAATAAAGGAAAATAGGACAAAAGGAAGGTGAAGAGACACAAATTTCTATGCAAGCGAAGTTAGAGGAATAATGAAAGAAAACAAACAAAATAGAGGCATCAATGGTAAAAACATTTGTTAGTTGATATTTTCGTCACTTCATTTTTTAGCTCTCTCATTCACAATATCATTCTCTAAGACTCTTGCACACCTAAAATATTCTTGGACCATGCTTGGAGCACTCTAATATTCAATTAGATTGGTGAAAGAAGGTAAAGGAAAGGAAGGAAACACAAGGAGACAGTTTCATCAACAACTACATGTGGATTTTTTCGCAAGTAACAGGTTGCATGTGTGATTTCCTTATTGATTTCTAGATGCATGGTATAAGCATATGATTCTCTGGTTATTTGTTGTCATTGAAATGTGCATTTTCTTGTATTTACAATGGTTTCAACCTTAGCTTACCATTTCCTTGATAGCCATGGTGGTGTGGGTTTCCCACTTGTTGTTTTTATAATTGACACTCATGTTACCTATGTTTGTGGGTTCGAACAAATGATCCGAAAGCCCTTAAATAACCTAGGTTGAGTTAGTAGTTCCTAGATCCATTTGTCGAGACAAACTTTTTGGAGGCTTTGGTGGGTTGAGTTACTGATCCCTAGAGTCATGGTTGGAACAAACACTTTTGAAGCATTGAAGGTTGTGGGTTGACTTACTAGTTCCTCGAGCCTTGATATCTTGGGTAGGGATTGATATCGTTGATATTAATTTTTTCCAGACCGTAGAGGTCGAATCGTTGTGGTTGAGGTTGAGGTGGTTTGCCCTCTGGAAGCCATGGTTGGTTTTGCTTTGGTTTTTTCCATGAGATCCCACACTCATGCTTAGAATATGGTGAGGGGGTGATTAGATGAAAGATAGATTTGGTTCAGCCCATTATATCATTAGGTGGTAAGCGGAAGCCCTGACTTGGTTACCAATTTCATTTGTCAATAAGAATTATTTTTCCATTGTGATTTATGAGAAATTGTATTGGTTATCATGTTGACATTATGGCTAATTGGCCATGGTTTCTATGTTGGTTATATGATGTGTTTTATCTAGGGCTCTTTTCATGAGTCGTTAAGATATTGATTAGTTGATGAATATATGGACTAGCAAGTTATTTTACAGCTAGCTAGAGACAATTTAGATCCTTCTTGGTGATTCTTAGATGAAGACTATCAGTTTATGATCAAATATTCGTTCATGACCTATAGCTTACATGTTTTCCATATGTTTGACAAAATGTATGTTATGGATTACGCATCTTTGGGTCAAGTTCTTGCTTGAGCTATTATTGGATGACTTTGTGATTACCTTTGATTGCATTGTGGATGGTTATAGACAATTGTGGGTATTGGTAGGAGGTTTGCCTGAAAAGGAGCCACCGATAATGGAGCTGCATGCGCAAAACTGGAGGATTTTGGCCATAACCACATGGGAGGAGGTCTATGTGTGTTGCTGGAGGCCTATAACTACACTCTTTCCTTGTTGTGTCTGAGTTTTAGATTCTAGGTCAGAGAAAAATGGTTCTAGATATGGATTGATCACCTAGGGTTTTTTAGCTCCCAAGTGATCTATAATCCCTGTAGGATGTCAGTGAGTTTTCATTTTGTAGGACCCACTTATTTAACTAGAACTTGGCAGTCAAGTCATATCATAGTAACACTCATCTCATGTTTACCTAGGAACGCTTGTGAATTTAGGTAAATGTGGGAGGAGGCTTTTACAGGGTGGTACTAGAGGGAGGTTGCAACACTAGACGTTGGGGTAGATGTGATTGTTATGCATCCATGTCCAATTGTCGATGTGTTCATCATGCATCCATGTTGGTTCTTTCTTGTTATGATCATGATATTCATCCATGATGTTGATGTCGGTGTTGATGTTGATGATGATTTTGATATGTTAGTGTCATTATGTTTATATATTATATCATGTTAATCTGGACTTATTTGTGAACATGTGATAGCATCCCCTGAACTTCACTAAGGTATGATTTTGATTATGTTTATATTAGGTTTATCTAACATGAATTTTTTGCAGGATATAGAAAATCAAACATGACAAACAAATGTTAGATTACATTTCACATGACTCTCCTTATAGATTAGCTAAAAAACAAGGAGACGAGTACTCCCATGATTTAGAAGACACGTTAGGAAGTCTAAAGGTAAAAATTAGAAGTTGCAAGGAATATAATGACAGGATAATTTGGTCACAGGGAAGACTTTCTAAAGCTCAAAAAAATCAAGTAGATGTCAACGCAGAGATCCTTTAGAGATTATCAGATTTGGAGAGATAGTGACATCTACAAATTAGTCATGGATAGGAGGGAAGGATAAATGGGACGTATGGTAGCAGTTCTCGATCAGGACAAAGGTGGAAGAGGGATGCCACAATTAGAGGTGGTAGATGGATGGATACAACTAACATGAGAAGTAGTGCTTCTAGTTTTTATGCTAGTTTTGGTTTAGAGAGATGTCATCGTCATCACCATTATCATCCTTATAGGAGGAGTGAGAAGCAATACTTACCAGATGAGTTCAAGAAAGACAAGCATCCTACCTTCAATGGAGAGCTGAACAAATGAGAAATGTAGAAGTACGACTAGTTGGGAAGAAGAAGTTCTTCAAGTTGCATGATTTTGCAGAGAATATGAAGCCCAAGATAGTTATTTTCAGTCTTAGAGAAAATAGATATATGGTGGGAAGACATGAAGTGTGTCAAAGGCATCAAGACAAAGGAGTTGAGTTGGCATAACTTTAAGAAATGATTCAAAAAGAAATACTTATCTAAGACATATTACTACAGAAAGGCTAATGATTTCAATGATCTTAAGAATCGGTCTATGACAGATGAAGAATACACGAACAAGTTTTTGGAGTTGCTGAGGAATGTACCATACCTTAAGGATGAGAAGACAAAGGTCCAAAGATTCATTAGTGGATTTCCTTTGTCATTTAAGGATCGGATTGAGTATGACAAGCCTTAGTTTTTATAAGTAAAATTTACTTCTATGGACAAAAATGAACTTCATAGATCTAGTTGCTTCATCTAAAAACAAAAAGGGAAAAAATATCAATATTTTCCCTATAGAGATTAGAATATAAAAATAAGACTTTTATGGAATATGTAGTAAGCCTTCATCTCCTCCTTTCTTGTAAGCTCCAACTCTAGCTCGAAGTGTTATAATTAGAACCCACACAAATGAATAAAAAAAATAAACGAACCACAAAATCCACATAATATAATCTAATATCTCTAATGAATCAGTCAAATGGCCTTGAAATACATGAACTTCAACATAACACAAGTATAGGAAAATAAGGCGATTTTTGCATTATTAAATAAAGGAGAGAATTAAAACAATTTATAAATGAGTCAAATTTTAATGTTGGGTTACACTTTTATGAGAATTGCTTAAAAAAAATTGTAGCTACACTTTTTTGACCGAACTAATAAACAATTGGCTAAGCTATTCAAAATTGTTCAGTCGAACTGTAGTTTTTATCTGAAAATTAGAATTAAACGTTTGGAATATATGGCCATTTAAATTAACGACAACATGTGACAAATATTCGGCCGAAAGTGTTCTTATATATATGTGGGTCATTAGAACATTGAAGAGTTTTAGCTCATCCACTGAGTCTCTTTGAGTTTGTTTGTGTCAGCTCGTTGACTTGTCAGCCATCGACTTGTCAGCTCGTTCGTTAATATGGAGGAAAATTATATAGGCAGAGGAAACATTTCCAGGTTAAATTTTGTGGTTCCTTTTTACATATTTGTTTGTTGGTTTTTTGCTGGTTTTTCCAGAGTATATATTAATTTTTTGTTGGTCTTTTGCAGGATTGGTTGGAAGAAGAGGATTTCTTGCACCTCGTCATTTCTGGAGGAATTCTATCAGCATCCTCATCCGACAGCACAACATCTAAATATTAGGTATGTTAACACCTTCGACTCTTTCACTTTATTTCAGTTAGGCAGAGGAGAAAAATAAATTATTGGAAAATGCATGCATTTATATGGGAGTATTCAGTTGTAACATAGGATTGCAAGGGAATTTGAATTCCTCAATATTAAAACTTAAGTGTAGAGGGCTATTTGTTGTTAGCAATTAAGGTGTAAAAAAAAAAAAAAATTAAAAAAAACAAACTTTTAATTGAATTTCTTTGTTTTCCAGAATTTTGAATCACAGGTTAGCCTTATAAGGCAATTTTGAATCACAGGTTAGCCTTATAAGGCATGGTCTCATGTAGTGTAAATTATTACTATGATTTTTACTTTTAAAGGAATAGTTATCCGTCATTGTTCTATATATTTCTTTTATTTTGATCACTATTTCTGGCACGTAGTCTCTTTCTTGAATTAACTTAGTTTTGAAGATCATTTTTGTATTTTGGTTAGAGAGTATGCATTCAGTAAAATTATTTCCCTTGAACAAGTGCTACAACTTATGGACTTGCATTCTATTTACTTGGGAAAATATATTTACAGCTTCCTGCATGTTAATATTGTTATTTCTTCGGAATGCTCATAAAAAATGATTTCTGGTTTGTTAAATGGTTACTTGTTGAAATAACATGATGATAGTCATTAAAACACTAATACAAATTCAAATTAATATATTATAATTCTTTACTCCTCTTCTTTCTTTCGTAACTCAATTTATAGTCTCTTATATTTTAACTTTATTATTAAATGTATACATAGTATTTTCGAGCACACAGAGAGTTACTCGGTCTCTTTTTTTTATCTACAGCAACAATGATGAAAAAAAAAATAAATTTATTATATTATTTTCAATTTAGTCATGGATATATTATTTTCAGAAATTCGTCTTATAAATTATTTTTTTAATGTTTCCCCCATATCTTACACTTACTAATGAATACCCCTTGATTAGAATTACTAGGCGTAGACTGGTTCTTGGTTGTTCTCCTCACAACTGGGCCTAAGGACTAAACTGTCCCAACGTAGCAGAGCGGTGTCCACCCTTTGTTCTGGTTATTATTTATGTTCTATTAAAATGTCGAGTGCATAATTAACATCATAATTGTCGACTGCATAATTAACATCATAATTGCGTTTCAAGACTTCTCCATTCACGACAATCTGAAACTTTATTTGTACTACCGCCAATATCTTAAGTGTACGAAATTTGAGCTCTGTTAGAGTCCACTAATTTTCTTTTCATGAGATATATATATAATCCATGAAAGATAGTTGTTGAAATCGCCGTTGATACATAAATCATCAAATTATTCGCATCCAAAAATAACTACGTGTTATTATTATAAACATTATTTTAGTAAGACTAAACATATTATTTTAAACATATATATGGATTATTTTATCAAATATATAAAGTATATTTTA
>APFE030317067.1:18980-75297 GCA_000404065.3 Pinus taeda | reverse complement strand
AACATGTGAAAATGTTGATTGAAGTAAACTTAGGCGCAACAAGGCAATTCAAGAAGAAGACCATACATGAATTACCACCTATCCATTTGATATTACTTATCAGTTTCCTTACGAAACAATTGAAGAAAGATCGTGTGAGTTTGAAGTTCCCTACAGAGAGTCGACAAAGCTTAGAGACAATTGTGCATTCTCTAAGCTCATTTCTTGAAATTTACAAGAACATTGGGTGAATAAATAATTTGTTTATAGATATGATGAGGTGTACAAAGGAATCATAAATGGGCTGAGGTAAGTAGAAGTGTTAGAAAATCGCATATGAAATCTATGCCTAATTTCAAAGAAGGGTCAAAAACAAATATGCTCAAGGTGCAATATTTCAATCACCCTGTAACAGCCCACCATTTGTATGATAGGTTCCTCATTGTGTATGGAAAGATACCATGGAATGATGACATTCCACATTATTTTATAAAATTATTTTACTCATAATTGTCTTTCGGTATGAGACCTGATTATACTGACTTTTCATTTGATTTTTATGGTACTTGGAGAGGTCAGACATATGAACATAAGGGAGTATTAATGGATATTGTATTGCCTCTCTCTCTACCACCTTTGGTACCTCAACCTCCACATTTGGTAACTTTGCAATTGGATATGGACGTCACTTCTTAGAATGGTCGAGAAGAAAGGGATGCCATTATAGACAACATACAAACTGCATTGGCTGGAGTTGATGTGAGTCTAAATTGAGAAAGAGCATGAGCTGGTGCATGTTCTAATTTAGGATATAAAACAGATGAGGACATAGATAATATGAATATTGTAGAGGTTAAAGCATATGCGAAAGGTTATCATGATGGTTGGCAAGATGTAATTGGTCATGAGGAAGAGAGCATGGGATCGATATGTGTTAATGGTTAGGGTGGATATTTTAATGTAATGTGATGTATGTGTTAATTTTGATTCACATATATTTTGTTAATTTTTAAAGATATAATCTAACAGGAAAGTATCATATGTTCGCCATTTGTAGTTGAGTCATTTGTTAAAAGAAAATTTTGATAATATCATGGCCATGGGTTCATGTTCCAATTAAGATATGTTCAATGATGTTAGTTTCTTTTAAAGTGTTCATGTTCACACTATTATTCTACTTTTATTATATCAATGTTGTGAAGACATATTTTTAAAAGAGATAATTACATATACAATTAAATGATATCAAATTCTGATTCCATCTATTAATTTCGACATAGCGCCACCCTATTCCTCCCTATTAGGATATGTATCAAATATTTGCTTGTCATAAGTATTGAATATTTCACTTTTGATTTATTATAAATTGAAGAAAGTTTCATTAAAAAACGAGATCTCTATCTTACAGTTTTAAAATTTTCAAATCCTAGGTTTGTGGAGATGGTCTCCGTTCTCTAGGGTCTTTGGCAATGGAGTCAACAATGGGGATAGGATCATCTAAACAAATTTGAAAAAATTGTTTAACAATTTTTTTAACATTGCTGATTTATGCATTTTCATTTGAAAATTAAATTTTTAATTATATATAATATATATATATATATATATATATTATATATATTATATATATTATTATATTGTACAGGAATGCAGGGGGAGACCACAAGGTTAATTGCATGGAATTTGGAAACTTGAGTCAGTTACAGGATTGATCATCTAGGCAATTTGAGAGTTAATACTCAATTTTTTTAATATTGTGAGTTTATGCATTTTCATGCGCAACTTTAAATTTTTAAAATATACATATACATGTATTGTACAGGGTATCTAGGAGGGCACAATGCATGGAAAACACCATGACATTGCAGTGGAGGGAGAACAACATGATGTATTGGATGGAACTTGAATTTTTTTATAATTCTGTTGTTATCGTTACTTTCTCATTTAATTTTAAAGCACATAATCTGATGTATATATGCATATTATACATGTTGTGCATGGAAACCATGATTCTGACGAGAGTATGAGGATGCTGATAGATCATTATTTCAGCAAGATTCTCTTTGATGCAATTTTTTATTTGGACAATTTTTTTATTATTTACTTTTTATCTGATTATAAATTATGGACTTATTTAAAGCAAAACTCTTTATTATGAATTCAATTCTTTGATGGCAATATTTTATTTTGAGAACTTTATTATATATTTACTTTACAATGATATAAAATTTGGACTATTTTCAATTAGAAATCTTTTATTATGAATTTCCTTTAATAATCTAATTTTGGGGTTCATGTACATTATGCTTCACATGATTCTTATAATTTCAATTATAAAAACATTGTACAATTTTCATGATGCATGGTTTGATGCTTATAGTTTTTACTTATTTAAGCTCATGAATATGAAGCAATGAAGGTAAAGTTGCATATAGTTGGTACATTTTACATGAGGATTCTGATAATGTTAGTAGATGATTCTTAGCTTTTGTTCAAAGCTCTTTTGTCAAGTTATTTAATGAATACTCAAATTGCAAATTGCAAATTCCAAAACATGGTACATTTTGCATTTCAATAGTAAATTTGTAAATTACAGAACATGGTACATTTTTCGTTTGAATGAATCGTATAATGAGTAGATGTCTAAAACAATCATAATTTAAAATTGCATTATAAAATATGGTATACATTTTACATTCATGAATAGATCATTATCTTGTATAGAATATCTACTATGGATGTGAGTTGATAGTTAACTTTTAATATAATGTTGTTCATGCAAACATACTATAAAATTTCATTCTAAAACACGGTACAATTTGCATGATGCATGGTTTGATGCTTAAAGGTTTTACATATTTAAGTGCATGAATATGAAGCAATGAAAGTAAGTTTTCACTTAGTTGGTACAGTTTGCATGATGATTCTTATAATTTTAGTATATTATTCTTAGGTTTTGTTCAAAGTTGTTTCGTTAAGTTATTCAATGAATAATAAAATTGCAAATTACAAAACCTGGTACATTTTTCATTTGAATGAATCTTATAATGATGCAGATTTCTAAAACAATAATAACTTAAAATTTCATTATAAAATATGGTATACATTTTGCATTCATGAATAGATTCTCATATTGTACAGAAGAGCTACTATGGATGTGGGTTGATAATTAATTTTTTATATAAGTTTGTTCATGTAAATATACTATAAAATTGCATTATAAAACATGGTACAATTTGTATGATGCATGGTTTGATTCTTAAAGTCTTTACATATTTAAGTTCATGAATATGAAGTAATGAAAGTAAATTTTCATTTAGTTGGTGCATTTTTCATCATGATTCTTATAATGTTAGTAGGTGATTCTTAGGTTTTGTTCAAATTTATTTTTCCAAGTTATTTAATGAATAGTAAAATTGCAAATTACAAAACATGGTACATTTTTAATTTGAATGAATATTATAATGGTGTAGATGTCTAAAAGAATAATAACTTAAAATTGCGTTATAAAATATGGTATACATTTTACATTCATTAATAAATCATCATGTTGTATAGAAGAGCTACTATGGATGTGAGTTGATAGTCAACTTTTAATATAAAGTTGTTCATGCAAACATACTATAAAATTCCATTCTAAAACATGGTACAATTTACATGATGCATGGTTTGATGCTCAAAGGTTCTACATATTTAATTTCATGAACATGAAGAAATGAAAGTAAATTTGCATTTAGTTGGTACATTTTTCATGATGATTCTTATAATGTTAGTATCTATGATTCTTAGGTTTTGTTCAAATTTGTTTTGTCAAGTTATTTAATGAATAATAAAATTGCAAATTAAGAAACATGGTACATTTTGCATTTAAATGAACCTTATAATAGTTTATATACCTAAAAAAATCTTAACTTAAAATTGCATTATAAAATATGGTATAAATTTTGCATTCATGAATAGGCCATCATCTTGTAGGGAAGGGTTACTATGGATGTTGGTTGATAATTGACTTTTAATATAAAGTTGTTACCCAACTTTTGATACCCTTTGTAATAGTTACAGTTTCCCCATACCATATTTTTAACTTATGTATGTTTGAAATTAAATGATAAGTAGAATGCATGGGCCATTTTGGATTTCAATATTACCCATGAAAGTTCTCATGGATCAAACTTTTCTTGGTTGTTCTAGTTAACTTCGAACTTTTTGTTTGATGTAAGGTTTCAAATTATAGTTTGTGAGTTTATTCAACAATAAAAATTATTTAAGCATGTTAAATTTTTCATGATGCATGGTCTAATGCTTAAATATTTTATATTTAGGTTCATGAATATGGAGCAATATTTGTAAATTTGAAAAATTATAAAAATTACAAATTGTTGTGCATGGTACATTTTGAATTAGTGAATATTATAGTGGTGTATATGTCTAAAACAATCATATAACTTAAAATTGTATTAAATAGTATGTATGTAGAATGCATTGTTAGCTTTACTAGGTTTTGTATGCACTGCATGTATAGGACAAACACAATAAAATGAATTTTTTTAATAATGCATTTTTTTATGGTTATGTGACTTTAATAAAGTAAATAATGTTACTATGATAGAGATAAAAATATTTGAAAAGATAAAATGATGCTTCTTAAAAAATAATGTAATGCAAAAAATATAGTTGTAGAGTCAACAACAAACAAGAAAATTGTGATATGCTACATCCTTACATTATAGTAGTATTTGGGATCTTTGAATTAATTTTTAACTTAACAACGAAGTCACCATATTAATGAAAACAATTATGTAATACTTAGTACTAGCTAGATGAACAACTTAGGAATGCACAAAAAGAAAGGCTAACAATCTATTTGAACTCTTTCTAAAAGATGAATTGGAGGAGAAAATATTGTTGGGAAGTACAATTAAAAATATTCTAATGGAATGCCATCCTGAATGATCCATTCATGGTCAAAAGTTGACATTCTCAATTTTTTTAACTTCCACTTTTTTTCGTGATTGAACTTCTATCAACATTATGCGCATTGAACCCACCAACTGACTATATTGACAAATTATGGCATCATGTTAGATATTATTAAAAGCAAGCATGACTCTTGGTTTGATGACTTTATTGGAAAAAATAACCTTTCAATATAATAGATTCTCTTTCCTATTTAAAATCATTATCATCACAGTCTTCCAATAGCTTCATCTTTCATTCAGTGCACCACGTCAAATAATAATTGACATTTTCTATGTTGTTAATCGGTGAAACTACAACAAAAACATCGCCCACACAATAAAAAAGCGTAAATTTAGATCACAATTAACAAGAAATTAGGTATCAACATGTAATTGATTTTATTGCCTATTTATATCTACAATTTAACTCTTATCTAGATACTTATACACAATGATTTTAAAAACAGAAAGTAGATATATATAATGTATATGTATAATGTATAGTATACATGTCATAATATATATTATTATAATATATATAATATATATATATATGGAGAGGAGAGGGAGAGAGAAGAGAGAGATTTGAAATCAATTTAACCGTTTACCTTCTCTAACAAGATAAAACTATTCACTTAAATAAACACTAAGCTCCTTGATCATCTCTAATTTCACTGACATTTTCCCCCTTTTTATTTAGTTATAATTTGCCAAAATTTTTACTTATTGTTTACAACAATCATTGATTATGTGTTCTTTAAATAGGACAAAAACACGATCTTTTCTTTTATAATGAAAGCTATTTCATACTTTTTTTGTTAATGATGCAATTTTTGAGTCCCCTTTATATAACTCATGTAATAGATCTACTACATATGAACTCCAATATGCCAAAAAACCCTATCGGTAAATGAACAAGAATTAAAATGTAGTAAAAATAATTTATATATCAAAGATAATCATCGATCAATTATTTAAACTATATAATTTATAAATGTTTAAAACTAAAAAATTAATAAAAAGTATCATATCTTAAAAATATATACAAGTTAATGTATATGTACTTACCTGCATACCTCCCTTGATGGGTTAGTCTAATGGCTTAGTGCAACAATGAACCATTGAACACTTTTTTCAGCTGAGACAAGTCAATTTTCAAAGTGATCCATTTGATATCTTTGGAGTGTTCATTTTATACATGCTCCTATACCATCGTGTTCTCCTTTTCCATGACCAGTCTCAAAGAAATTCCAACAATGTTTAATGTTGGTTTTCATATGAAGACGACAAAACTAAAATAATGATCGTGAATATTTGAATTGACCTACACATCCATCTTACTATCTCTAATTTTCATTGAATTTTATTCCACAACCTTTCAATGAGCCATAAATCTTGTCAAAGCAATGTTGTACAGAATGTGTATCATGTGTACGATCATCATTGATATAAAAATGATATTCTTTAATAAAATGTTGATTCTCACTCGTGCTTCCTATATGATCAAGATTTTGTTCAGCATGTCTATATAGGAAAATCATAGAGACTTGGTTAGAATGATAAAATTCACTCTGTATTTCATTTTGTGCAGTAAATGTGTAATTTTCCACAAAATCAACTATTGACAAAATGGTCCCTAGTTGAAAATTTTCACGGGATTTCTTGAATTGTAGGTCCTTCCATTGAGCTCTATGAGAATGCTTGGTGTATTTATAAATTCTTGTCTCAAACTTCTTGTAAAACTCTTTCACATAAATTACTTCTTCTTGTAAATCAATCCTTCTTGCACTTGTACTACCATTCGAACCAACGGATGTATGGATATATTCATATCTCTTCCATCTCACTTTTATTTTGGATATTGATGGATCGTTCATATCAATAGAATATTTCTCATGAAACAAAGTCAAATTTCCATAATGATCACATTTTTTTTACCACCAACACATTTCTTTTGGTAAAATAATTCATAATTTTCTCTTCCACATAGAATTTCAGATATGAAATCATGGATAGTGGAAGGAGAAGGTGAATATTTCCAAAAGGTTTTACCAAAATGAAAGAATGTTTCTTAATATAATTGAAATTCCACATGATAATGACAACAATAAGTTTCTCATACAATGATAGTTTAACATACCTTGGTATTTGTAAGACAAAGTATTGATTGAGACATTAGTTCCACAATTCACTTTTATGAACTTAATGAACAACTCTATATGAGTGGTTTCCAAGATATTTTTTTCCATGTTCTTCATACTGATTTCATGTTATTCTTTAGTGAATCACATCACTTACTTTTGGTGAAACATGTGAATTCTTCATCCAATATTCATATATTCATTTTTTAACGTGTTATCCAAGTCTATCTTTGTATGTTTGCCTACAAATAACTATCCAAGAAGCAATCTCATCATTTGCATATATTTTCAATCGAAATTTCCTATGCTTCCACAATGTTTTCCGTGAGGTTCCTAATGGTTTTGCCCTAGATTTTACCAAATGATTTTATTTAGTACTTGATGAAACCACTGCCATTTTTATTGTTGTACATGCATCTAGATCACTTTTTCTCTACATCATCCAATTTATTTGACAACACTATTATATTTTGAATCACATTTTCCTTCATCTTTTTATCTTTTTATCTTTTATTTTTGAATACCCAATAGTGTTGTAGCTTCTTTTAATTTCTTTGATGTTAAGAGACATCTCAAAATTTGAGCTTGAGCTGTCACATTTTCATCTCTGAAGAACTTATCAATAACGAGATTAAAATGATATCAAATAGCATGGCCATCTTTTTTATCTCTATGTAAGCTAGTGTCGAATTTTTCTAACATTTCGTCATGAATATTGATTTCATCTCTACATATGAGAATTTAATGAAAATGAGTATAAATATACATTAAGTGATTAAATTAAAAAATAGAGTTCATGAAATTGAAACTAATAGATATGTATAATTTCAATAATACTTTACATAAATATGCATACCTAAGGCTATTCAACTTATTCACTTGATTCTCTTTCAACAACTTCAACAACATCATCAATCATTTGTTCATTCTTTTCTCACTTTGTCTTTCAACATTTTCAATCTCTTCATCAATGTTATGAGAAAAATCTCTCTTTTTACATTGAAAAATATTTTTCAAATTAGTTAATCAAATAAAAATTAAATTCCACAATACACTATCAAATTTTAAATATCATTTATAATATTTACATTTATATACTCGGTTCAACTTCTTGTTCAAATTGATTTTCCCTTTCAATATTTAAGTGTTCTTCCTTTTTTATTTTGTAATTGTTTCTTGAGTATTCTATACAAGCCTCAATGTCTCTTATTCAATCATATTTTTTCTTTAAATTTCTTTGATTTCCCATCATACTTCATTCTATTATATTTTTAAAATCAAACCGTAAAATGTCAGTTTCAAAATCGAGGAAAAGAAATTCACTTTCCAAATTTAGCCTAAAAAACTCACTTTCAAAATTCGGCCCCAAAAACTCACATTCAAAATTGAGTCCAAAATGCTCCCTTTCAAAATTTAGCCCAAAAGACTCAATTTCAAAATTCAACCCAAAAAACACCCTTTAAAAATCCAGCCAATTTTTTTTTGTCCAAAACATAGATGCCAAGAAGTTTGGAATTCATAAGTTGTACCTGACGAATCTGAGTGTGAAAATAATGTTTTGACAAAGTTTATTTATATCTCTTGACCGAAACAGTTATATTCGAGGGTCACACCATTTTAATTTTGCGGACGATAGAAAATATGGATAGGGTTTTCGACCAAAATTTTAAAATTGTTCGGTCGAACTTTTGAAACTGTTCAGTCGAACTTTTAAAAATGTTCAGCTGAAAAAATTGACCATTTGTTTTAACGTCCATTCTCAGCAATCAAAAATTCGGTTGAACATTTTTTTTTGTTCAAACAAACATGTTTTAGATGTTTGAATTTGTAGATATCTCCCAAATTGTCTTATCCTTCCTTTCCATGAAGAAAACCTTCAACATCAACCCAAATGCATGAATATGATTACTATTTAAGCTTAAGGTAGGATCATGAGGGCACTAGTAATATCCAAAAGCCAAGCATGACTCTATGGGAGGCAGTGAATTTATAGGGTAAAAGTGGTAGTTTATGATTTACCAATCTATGCTTGATATCTGCATATGAAGGAGGATAAGTGTGAGGGGTAAGAGATAAGACAACTAGATTAGGATCAGATAGGAATTGAGATCTCTATCCATGGAAAATGGTTAAGTCACCTTAGAAGCTTCTGGAAGAAGAATTTTTGAAATTATTTTTTATTTTTCTCAAAATTATAGAATCATGGCACCTGCAGAGTAAAAAAATATGTGCCAGTCAATGCAAGTAATCAATTATGCAACATGCAGTCAGTGCAGGTAGGCTAGAGTGGAAGGTATGCTGGGGCCAAAAATATATTTTTTGAGTTGATTGACCCATAAAATCAGACTTTTTGGAGAGATGATGCTTAGGGATTTGTGAAGGGATAATGACAGGGTGCCAAGGATGTTGATTAATCTAGGTTTTTGGGCCTTTGAGTGGGTGCAACAAGAATGGCCTGTAACATCAGTCATTGGGAAGTTGAATCATTGTTATGAGTTGTCTCACTGTAAGTTTGAGCCTAAATGTGATTGGAAATGGAATGAAAAAAATAAAGGAAAATTGGTTAAGAAGCAAGGAAGCCTTGAAGATGCAGGTGATAAGGAGAATGTAGCACCTTATAACAAGTTCAATGAAGGTGATAAAGGCACATGTTCTATTCTGAGGAGTTGAACAAAGTCAATGGAAGGAAGAAGTTGCAATGTTAGAATTATGGTGGAGAGCATCGTAGGAGACATTGTCTAGAACATCAGGGTGGAAAACCTAAAATTTATAGTGCTCAAGAGGCACATGCTATTGGAGATGTTGGACATAGTATTCCCCAAATTTATACAGCAATGGATAATAGACAAGATGATCACCATTCATATATTATCGAGATGGAAGGTAATATTTGTGATCAGGTTGTTTCCATTTTGATTGACCCTTGATCTAACTATATTTATATCAATCTTGACCTAGTCGATAATTGTTGCTTGAATAAAGAAGTCCACACAAAATATTGGTTGGTGCAGTTGGCTATAGCAACCAAGAAAAGAGTTCATCATTGGGTGAGAGCATGCACAATTGAGCTTAATGGCATGCCTACGTCAACACATCTCAATGTGCTTCATTTGTGTTCATATGACTAAGGTGGACTACTATGATAAGGCTATTAAGTTCCTCAATGAAGATGGGGAAAGAAGAATCTTGCACGGAAAGAAGAATCCTACATCAGTGATAATAGTTACAACTATGTAAGAAAAGCAATGTAGTTGGACGAGATGTGTATTGTTTGCAGTTCATATTTCTTGTCAAAAAGGGAATGATGTTGAGGATGATGAAGTTCTTTATAGGTATTCAATTTTGCAATAGTTTTAGGATGTGTTTCTAGTAGATATTTTGGATTTTCCTCCTAATAGGGAAGTGGACTTTTCTTTTGAGTTGGTACTAGAAGTAGCACCAACATCTAAGGCACCTTACATGATGAGTGCACTAGAGTTGGTGGAGCTCAAGTTACAGCTTAATTAAATGCTTCATAAAGGATACATAATGTCAAGTGTGTCACCTTGGGGTGCACGAGTGTTGTTTATAAAGAAGAAGGATGGTACTCTCATGTTTTGCATTGATTATAGGAATTTGAACAAGGTGATTATCAAGAACAGCTATCATTTACTGTAGATTGATGATTTATTTGATCATTTGAAGGGAGAAGTGGTGTTTGTGAATATGAACATGAGAGTAGGATATCATTAGGTACGCATCAAAGAAGAATATATTCATAAGGTTGCATTATATACTAGGGGTTGGCATTATGAGTTTTTGGTGGCTCCTTTTGGTGTTACTAAAACTCTAGCTAATTTCATGCATTTGATGAATAATGTGTTGCATTGTTATGTGGACAAGTTTGTGATAGTTTTCAGTGCTAATATATTGATATATTCTAAGAATGAGGAAGAGAATACAGAGCAATTGATAGGAGTATTAATATTTATAAGAGAGAATAGGTTGTATTCCAAGCTTATCAAGTGAAATTTCTTTCAAAATGAAGTTCACTACTTGGGACATATTGTTTCTAAGAAGGTATAGCAGTAGACCCAAAAAATATTAAGGCTATCATGGAGTGGTTGGCTCCAAGGAATGTGGGTGAAGTCAGATCATTCATGGGACTAGGAAGTTATTACATGACATTCATCAAGAACTTCTCACTAATTTCCTATCATATTACATATTTTAAAAGAAAAGGGAAGAAGTTTGAATGGAATAAGGAGTGTGTAGATAGTTTTGAGAAGTTGAAGCATTTGAATACAAATGCTCCTATATTGAAGATTGTAGATTTTGATAAGGTGTTTGTGGTATGTAAAGATGATTGCAAGAGAGGACTTAGTGAAGAATTGATATAGGAAGGACAAGTGGTATACTATGAGTTAAGGAACCTAAGGTTCTGATACCATGAGAAATAATGAAAAGAAAACCTGTAGTAGGGATTGTTCTTCTTAATATTCAAAACAGTTAAATAGATTATATAGAAATCATAGAAAACAAATGACTGGAGAGAAGCTCGACTGAACTGAAGTAAATTTGAACTGATTATTACACCTAATAGACAATGGAACTAAATGTGATGACACTTAGCACACATTGCAGGCAATCCTTTTCTCATGAAGCGTTAATAACACTGACTCTCTTTTGCCCAAGGTACATTACGCTGGTCGCCTGGAGTTTGAGAGTGAAGACAGTCAACGAGATACTATTTTTAAAAGAGTCTGTTTGAATATATTAAAAAAGAGTGGTTTAAGACTCAGTTATAAGGGTTTTAAAAAAGTCATTTGAAGGCTTTGAGAGATCTTAAAATTTATTGGAAATATTGGGTATTTAAAGCTTTTTAATATTTCAACAAGCTTCTAGTTGCAGCTTGCACTGTTCACAAGGAAGAATTACGATATGTGGGCTATTAATATTGAGTGTATGTTAAGATCACAAGACATTTGAGATTACATCAAGATTGGATAGGTTGAACCTGTGAATGGCACAAAAAAAAAAGCCCTCACAAATGCATAGAGGGTCTAATTGAGGCTAAGAACAAAGAAGAATGTACATGCATTGTAACTAATCTGACAAGTAGTGGACAAAGCAGTATTCCATAAAATCATGACCACAACTTTAGCAAAGACGAGGTAGGAGATATTGGCAACGAGCTATCAAGGTATGACCAAAGTATATATTGTTAAGCCTCAAAATAGTAGGAGAGAATTTGAAATCCTACAAACAAAAGAAATAAATAATATCAATCAGTTCATGAATTGAGTTCTAGCCATTGTTAATCAATTAAAAATTTATGGTGAGGACATTAAAGATGAAATAGTGGTCGAAAAGGTCCTCAATCTTTGACTTCTAAATTTGATATTGTAGTAGTAACTATTGGAGAATAAAAAGGATTTCGATAAACTATCAATTGATGAATTTATGGGATCACTTTTATGACATGAAGCAAGGAGAGACAAAAATAAGGATTCATATATAAAAATGCTTTTAAAATCTACATTTCTATCTCAAGAGACAGAGGTTGACGCAAATGTAGATCGAGAGGTATAGGTCGAGGAGGAATGAATGGTGGTCAGAGAGATGGAAAATAAAAGAAAGAACAAGAAAGTTGAAGCAATAGAAAATGATTCAAAAATAATCAAATATTCGATAAATCAAATGTGAAATGTTATTACTACAATAAATTTATTCACTATGGACCTCGTTGTAGGAAGAGCACAACTGAAAAAGAAAAGCACAGAGAAAAGACTACATAAAATTGTAACTCCATGTTCCTAGCATGTAATACCATGCATGAAACCTTTGATAATGTTTGGCCATTAAATATTGGTTACAATAATGACATGATTAGAAACAAGAATCTTGTTGCAAAAATAGTTGAATTAGTCAACACAAATGTAAGGTTGGGAACTGATACGTTTTTGGATATATATGGAAAAGGATTGGTTTACATATTGACCAAGAAGGGGGAGTCAAAGATAATTTAAGAGGCATACTATGTTTCTAGCCTCAAGCATAATTTGATAAGTGTTGGTTAATTAATGTAGAAAGGATACAAAGTATTTTTTCGAGGACAAGGTTGTCTCATATATGAAAAGTCTCCAAGAAATTAGTTGATAGTGAATGTGAATATGACAAAGATTAGACCATTCCCTCTGATCATGAATTATAGAAATCAGGTCAATTCTTTAAAGTTGTGTGTCTTGAATATTATTGGTTATGGCACATTTGGTTTGGACATATGATTTTTTCGGGTTTGAGATTGTTGTGGTAGAAAGGGATGGCTATGGGATTACCTTTCGTCCAAGAACACTCTATGACATATGAGTGTTGTATATTAAGAAAGTAACACCATGAAATTTTTCTAAAAGGAGTTGCATATAAAGAAAAAAGTACCTAAAGTTAGTAAATACAGGCCTATGTAGACCCATGCGGACACACTCGATTGATGGAAGTTGCTACTTCCTCACATTTATCGATGATTTCAGCAGAAAGATATGGATTTGTTTTTTGAATCAAAATTCTACGACTTTCAAAAACTTTTAAATAATTTAAAGCGCTAGTAGAGAATGAGAGTGATTGTTAAATCAAAGTATTGAGAGCATATCATGGTGGAGAATATGATTTGAAGTAATTTCATGCTTATTGCAAACAACATGGAGTCAGAAGACAACTTACAACCATATATACGTCATAGAAAATCTCTATAGTAGACAGAAAGAACAAAACGATTATGAACATGGAATTGAACATTTTGAAAGGAATAACTTCTTCAAATGAGTATTGGCCATAAGATGTTACATGTGTTTTTTATGTGATAAGAAAATCTCCTACAAAGAGCGTGACGAATAAAGTTTTAGAAGAAGTATGGTCAGGTATGTCTTGTAGAATATCACATTTTAGAGTATTTGGATGCATAGCATATGTGCATGTACCTAAAGATCTAAGAGGCAAGTTAGATAATAAAAGTGAAAAGTGTATATTCATTGGGTATAGAGAGCATTTAAAAGCATATAAATTGTATACATATGTCACAAAAAAGACTATAATAAACATAGATGTGGTGTTAAAAGAACAAGAGTCATGGAATAGAAGTGTAGACAAAACTATTGATGGAAAATTACCAGTCATAGAGGAATAAGATGTAGGAAAAAATGAGCAACAAGGATCATAGAAATGACGCCAATCATAAATATGCCAACAATGACTCCATGATTTTTTGGATCATCAAGTAGGTCAATAGATTGGAATACTCCCACTTATTAGTCATGTAATGAATCAAGTGATGGTAAGAGAAAATGAGAAGTTTGCATGATATTTATGATGATTTAGATATGAGTTCAATTATTGCATTATTTTCATTTCACCCCTCATCATTTGAAGAATCTATAAAAGAGGAAAATCAGTGAAAGCTATGGGCAAAGAAATAGAATCTATACAAAAAATGATATTTGGGATTTGGTTGAGTTACTTAAAGATAAAACTATCATTGGTGTGAGATTCATACAGAAGATGAAGTTGAATGAAAAATGTGAGGTTAACGAATTTAAAGTAGGGCTTGTAGCAAACGGTTTCTCGCAGCAACCAGGAATAGACTTTGGAGAAACTTTTACTTCAATATCCAGCTTATATATTGTACGAGTAGTAATAGAAGAAACAAATCAAAAGAAGTGGATGAATGTCAAATCAACCTTCAAAAATGGAATTATGGAAGAGGAAACCCATATGAAACAACCTATAGGTTACGAAGTTGAAAGCCATGAACACAAAGTTTATAGATTGAGGAAAGTGCTCTAAGGACTCAAAAAAAATTCAACCAGGTATAGTAGAGTTGACAGTTATATGATAAAGAATGAATTTAGCAGAAGAAACATTTGACCAACCTTGTACACAAAGGGAAATAAGCATGGGACAATTTTGATTTTTTGTTCATACATAGATGATATGATTTATACCGATGATCTTGAACTAGATCAGTTTAGTGTAGCAATGAAGAAAGAACTTGAAATGAAATATCTTGGTCTTATGTGATATTTTGTTGGCATAGAAGTTGAGAATTCAGAAAATGGATTTTTATTTGTCAAAATAAATATTCAAAAGAATTGTTTAAATGATTCAGGATGAAAAGTTGCAAACCTACTCCTACACCAGTGGCGACAAGAACAACATTAGGTAAGGATAATGGAGGTTCATATGTAAATCCAACACTGTTTGATTTGTTGGTAGTCTTGTGTATTTCACAAATACATGAACAAATATTATGCATGGAGGTAATTTGATTTCTAGATTGATGGAGCCACCAAAAGTCTCCATTTGAAAGTTCACAAAAGGATTCTGAGATACATATTAGGAGCTAAAAAATTTGGCATGTTGTATGCGAGGAAGGAAAAGAAATATTTGGTTGGACATATTGACAGTGATTTTGCAAGAATTTTTTATGATAGGAAAAGTAATTCCGGTTATGTGCTTCATCTTGGTTCATGAGTAATCTCATGGGAATCTAAGAATATGTAGTAGTGACATTAACAACATATCAAGTAGGATGGTTACACAAAGTTTTGGATGGACTTCAGTTGAAGCAAAAAAGATCAATAACAATATATTGTGACAACACCTCGGTCATTACACAATTGAAGCATAGTGTATTCCATCAAAAGAGCAAACATATAGATAAACGATATCATTTTATAAGAGAATTTGTGATCAATGAAAAGTTTATTTAGATCCTTGTAAATTGATTGATCAGTCAGCTCATATATTCACTAAGCCATTAGTAAAACGTGTATTTGAGTTTCATAGAGAAATATTAGGTGTTGTAAGCCTAGCTTAGCATTAGACCAACAAACATGTTTAAGTTAGGATAAGTTATGTCCTAATTTGGTGGTAGTAATTAAGGGGGAGTGATAGAAATAACTAATTACTCCCACATGCAATGTGATCTAGAGAAAGAATCCAAGTCAATTTGAGTTAGTTTGATTTCATTCTAAATTAGAAAAATTAAAGTTCATGTGTGTTCGGATGATGAAGTTAGTATGAGTGAGCTTCAATTAAGTCACTAGTTTGAAAGGATAAATACAACATATTAAGTCACTAGTTCAAAAGGATAAATATCATATTGAGTCATGAGTTCGAAAGGATAAATGAATCATATTGAGTTCAATTGTAATTTGTTTTAATTTTGAGAGGAACAATTCCTATATTTTTGGTGTAAATTTGTGCGTTCCTCCCGTGCCATTCCGTTTTTATGTTTGTTGCACTAATAATTTCTGTTTTTTGATGTGGGGTGGTAGATAGCAAGGGCAAGATATGTGATTCTATTTACGATATTTAAATAATTATAGTTTAGCCTACTCAATCTTTACTAAATGGAATTTTCCTAAATGTTATCGTAAATAAAGACAATAGAGTAAACCTAAGTTAGTAAAATGAAATGGCATCTCCTCCTTGTCAATGCAAGCATGTAAGGTACGGGTTTCGATGATCTTGACATTCTAGGGATTCATATGAATTGTTCTTTCCTAATATTTCTGCAAGGGTTAGTTTTTCTAATTATATGACCATCTAGAACCCTTCTTGATAGGACTAGCCCACACTCCAATATATGACTTAAACCAAAGTCTGTTTGGTGCTGATTGTTAACTTGTATTTGGGTTATGATTAGGCACTAATCACACTTTTAATCATAAGATATTTTCCATAGTGGTTGAAATCATTTATGGCAAAGTGTTAATGTGACAGCTAATCTGCACCTACCTCGGTCCTTGTTTCCCGCTTGTTCATTTTGGCAAAACCCTCGGCATTTCTTTGTCATTTTCTCATTTCAACTTTTTGTTCTGCATGGTGAACTTCATGAGGGTTTGTTCTGGTGTGGTGTTTTGTGTTGTCTGCAAATGAATAATGAGCTACAGGCTCTACCTGTACCAATGGTGACTATGCTCCTTGCTAGTGCGGCTCTATCACACGTTCTGGAGGTTGGTTTATTCAGCTTCTGGGCACAATTTGTTAATTTATTTGTTCGAGCATGGAAACAACCACTGGTTGGTCATGTCTGGTTCTCAATTGTTATTGTCCCGCTGTTTATTTTGCTTTGCTATCGTTTTGCTACTAAATTATTTTGTTAATGTCACACATGCTCTAGGTTACAGGCACGGTGACTTCGCTTTGCTCTTATTCCGAAGGTAATTTAACCTTCCATGCTTCACTTCTATTTTTGTCGAGTTCCAGTGTTAACAATGTCTTGCCCCTTTGTCTCATGTAGTCTCCATGTTTTGTGGCTCAATAGCCTACATTTTCTTTGTGCCAACGCATCCCCAGGTAAGGGTTTTGTTCTCCCTTTGCTCGAACTGTACTTCTCTTCATTTTTCTTTATGTGTGGTTAGACTAACAGGTTTTGCCTGCTCTGGTCTCATAGGTCAGGGCTCGACCTTGGACATGGATAGCTTCAAACTCTTCAGTTCTTATCTGGTAGGCTCTATCACTATGTTCTTCATATGGTTGCAACTAGGATCTGTAATTTTTGTTGGTTGCACCATATCATTCGTTCGTTAGGGTCTTTGCTTATGTCGCTCTGCGACTTGGGTTCACCTCTATTACAATTATTGTTTGCAATTCATTTTCCTTGAACCATATAGTGGGATACGAGGGTTTTACTGTACCAAACCCTCGACTAGGGTTTACTCTATTTCATGGACATTATTTCTTCTACTTTTTCTGGCAATGTAATATTGAACTGTTATGTAATAACAGACATATATTTCTTTCCTTGCTCCATTGGAAATTAAAATAAATTGCATTGTGAAAGAATGTCATGGGTTACCTATTTTTGGGGTTGTCCACTTGGCGCTCAGGTTCTTGTTTTCTAGTTCAATTGGTTGTGCTGCTTTGGATTATTCCAGCCACAGGCCTATTCACTATTTGTCCTTTCTCGTCTTTGGAAAACTTATATGCAATCAATTTGTAGGTACTCTGTTCTTTAAGAGAGGGAATGTTTGAAGTTGTATGCGTGCACTACGTTTATCATTCTGAATTATTTAATGGTTAAGAAATATAGTTACACAGTACAAAATTGTTACAGATGGATGGAAAAATAAACTTGTTCTCTGTCTTTTATTATTGTATGCAAAATGCTGAACCCCTCGAATGATTTTTTATTGTACATTTATGTCTTCTATCCACAGTTACATGAACTGCGTAGTTACTTTTTTAGTTGCAATTCTTATTAGTTACATAACTATTCATGTATTTGGTTCTACATATACTGTAAGATTTTAGATTGGACATATTTGTCTTTTTCCTCTAAAATGACAAAACAATTATTAACCTATTGTTTATTAAAAACAGACAAAATAGTGACCCTAACCGCCCAAACTGTCCTTAGCTAATACTGAGATTAAAAAGAAAAACAAAGTCCCACATCCTACATTGACAAACTGAACATAAAGAAACCAATTCGCTAATAAAATTTTCCACCTTGGTGGAGATCAACACCTGGTCATGGTGCCCTAGCTGGATGCTCCTGCATTAGGCTCCTGGGGTAAAAATAAATCATGACTCCAGTCCATAAGCTCCTCGACTGAAGAACCCGTCTACTCAATTTGCCTGGCATCAAGCCACGAACTGTCCTCAATAGGACGGTTCTTCCACTTGACCAGGTATTGCAGATATTCCTTCCACCGAGTTCGTTTGGCCACCTGAGTGTCGAGGATTCTCTCAATCTCGGAAGGTTGAATGTAAGGCATTTGTCTCATCCAAGTTTCACTTCCATCCTGGGTATTCTGTGTAGGCCATGTGGTTCTATCTTCTTCTTCTGGGCCAGCTGTGTAAGGAAATAGGTCTGCCACATTAGAGATGGGTGAAATGCCTCTCCCTGGTGGCAGTTGTATTTCATAGACATTCGCTGAAAATTTTGGGAGGACTTTGCAGGGACCTATCTTGTTGTATTTCAGCTTGTTGTATGCACCTCTAGGGAAGCGTTCCTTATGCAAATGTGCGAGGACTTCATCTCCCACATTGAACTGTACTTCCCTTCTTTTGAAATCTGCTTGTTGTTTGTACTTTTGGCTATTGTCCTGCAATTTAATTTTCACCTGCTCATGCAAATCTCTCATCATGTTAGCGAAATATTCCCCATCTGCACTTCGTCTCTCTTGTTGTCTGAGATCTCACAATTCATGCACTTCACGAGGATGCATGTCGTACAATATCTTAAAAGAACTGCAACCCATGCTGCGATTGGGCGAGTCGTTATAAGCAAACTCTGCTTGTGCAACCACTCGATTCCACATCCGTGAGTTCTCACCAATCAAGCTTCATAGCAGGTTACCCAGACTTTTGTTTACCACCTTTGTTTGTCCGTCGGTCTGCAGGTGATAAGAAGAATTGTAACTCAACTGTGTGTCCATCTTCTTCCACAGGGTGTGCCAAAAGTGCCCTGTGAACTTCACATCCCTGTCAAAAAGAATAGACTTAGGCAAACCATGTAGCATGACAATCTTTGTAAAGAACAAGTGGGCCACGTCAGTGGCATCACTGGTTTTTCTACAAGGGGTGAAATGCGCCATCTTCAAGAACCTATCCACTACTACCATTACCGAGTCATAACACCATTGTGTCCTTGGTAGGCCCAAGATGAAGTCCAAGCTGACTGAGTCCCATGGTCTACTTGGAATGGGAAATGGTGTATACAGTCCCGTGTTTTGATTGTGACCCTTCGCTAACTGGCACACTTCACATCTAGTCACGAATCGCTATACATCCCTTCGCATTTTTGGCCAAAAGTAGAAATGGTTGAGCTGCTCGATGTGTCTTGTCTATGCCGAAATGTTCAGCTAGACCTCCACTGTGCTTTTCCTGAATAATATTCTCTCTCATCGAGCAATCAAGAATGCATAGTTGTCCTCCTCTGAATAGTAGTTTCTCTTACAAGTTGTAGTCCAACCATGGACTATTATCTCTCATCAAGGGATTTTGACATGCCTTGTAGGCCTCCTTAAAACCGGTGTCAGTCTGATATAAATCTTTCAAGTGCTCAAAACCCAGCACTTATATGGTACTCTCCTGTAAAAGTAAGGCCCTCCTACTCAATGCATCCGCCACTTTGTTGGCCTGCCCACTGATGTGTTTCAACACAAAGGTGAAACTCTGCAAATATTCCACCCACTTGGCATGTTTATGATTCAGCTTGTTTTGTTGCATCACATACTGCAATGCAGAATTATCTGAAAACAATACAAATTCATTTCCCAGCAAATAGTGTCTCCAATGCTTTAGTGCTTAGATGACAGCATAAAATTCCTTGTCATAAGAAGAATTTTTGCCTGCTCTCATTCAACTTTTCGCTGAAAATGCAATAGGTTTATCCTCCTAACTAAGTACAGCTCCAATAGTTGTACCGCTAGCATCACAGTGAACCTGAAAAAGCTTTTTAAAAATCTGGCAATCTTAGGATCAGTCTCTCTGTGATCTTCTTCTTTAGTAGCTGAAAACTCCTCTCTGCTGCATCAGTCCATTGAAAAGGCTGACTCTCCTTTTTGATAGTGTCCAACATAGGTGTGTAGATTTCACTAAAATTTCTTATGAATTTCCGGTAAAAACTCGCCAGCCCATGAAAACTACATACCTCAAATAAGCTTTTAAGGGATGGCCAATTGACTATCACTGTAATCTTCTCTAGATCCATCTTCAACTCGTTCTTTTCTATTACGAAGCCCAAATAAATCAACTCTTTTTGTAGAAACGTACACCTTTTCAAATTTATCAGCAACTTATTCTACTACAATTTCTCCAACACTTTTTGAACATGTCGAAAGTGCTCCTCCCTTGTCTTGCTGAAAATTAATATGTCGTCTAGGTACACTATCACAAACTTTCCGATGTATTCTTTCAGCATCTCATTCATCAACCACATGAAGGTACTGGGTGCATTTCTCAATCTGAATGGCATAACCAACCACTCATACAGTCCCTCGTTGGTCTTGAAGGTTGTCTTCCACTCATCCCCCTCTCGAATTCGAATCTGATGATACCCACTCTTTAAATCGATCTTAGAAAAATATGTTGCCCCACTTAGGCAATCCATCATGACGTCCATCCGTGGTAGTGGAAACCTGTACCGGATGGTGATTTTTTTATGGCCCTTGAGTCTGTCAAATCCACCATTCTCCTCTTTTCTTGGGAGCGAGAACCGTTGGAACTGCACAAGGGCTCAAACTGTCCCTTATCAACCCTTTGTCTAGCAGTTCTTGCACTTGCTTCCGAATCTCCTCATTGTCTTTGGGGCTCATCCGATATGCTGCCTTATTCAGCGAGCTTGCTCTAGGTATGAAGTCAATATGGTGACTTATGCTTCTTTTGGGGGAAACTTATTTGCCAAATCATCCACCACTATGTCAGTAAACTCTTCCAACACCTGCTGAATTTCTGTGGGTAAATCTGACACCTCTGTGTGCAGCAGTACCGTCTTGCTCTCCTTACAACATCATATCTCACCTTGTCGTCGTCAACTTGTTTTAGAAACTATTTTCTGCTCATTAACAATAATCTTGTCTCACTTTTCCCTGTTGTTTCTTCCTCCTTGATGGGCACAAGCATGTGCTTGATCCCATCCTTGACAAACTTGTAAGAGTTTGTCTTCCCGTCATGTGCCACTTTCTTGTCATACTGCCATGGCCTGCCTAACAGTATGTGACATACATCCATTGGCATTATGTCACAAATGACATTATCCTTATATCTGCCGATATGAAATTCCTCCTCACATTGCTCATCTACCAGCAATTGATGGCCTTTTCGCAGCCATGAATCTTTGTAAGTGGTGGTATGTTTCAACCACTTCAACCCCAACTTTTCCACCATCTCTGTGGCCACAAAATTATCTATACTTCCACTGTTAATAATCAGCTTAAAACACTTACTGTGTGACTTACAAACCATCCAAAATAAGGTTTTATGTTATGTTTGTTCAACTATTTCTTTAGCTGGTTTTAGCAACGCCTTGTTCAAAACCAGGGCTTCCCCTATTTCTGGAGCATTTTCTTCTTCTTGGGGAGGTGCCTCTACTTCTTCTGGTTGTGTGACATATGCACCCCTCTGTCCGACTTGGTTTGTATTAGGACACTCAAATGATCTGTGTTCCCACTTATGACACCTGTAACATTGATAACCAACTCCTCTACCTCAGCCATTTCCCCTGGCTCACTGATATGGCCCACCTCCTCTTGTGTTGTCGCCTCTTTCTATTGCTTCGGAAGCTTTAGAACTGCTGCCTTCCTCATTATTGTTATCAATTCGCCCTCTGCCATGTGAGTGCCTCTTCCTCGACCAGGTCCTCATCCTCTCCTGGCATTTTGCTTTCTAGTAATTTTCTCTTCAGCTTTCATAGCACTCTTATATGCTTCTTCAATGTTTTTCAGAGAAAGAATACTAATTCCATCTAATATTTCTAACCTTAAACCATTTACATACCTGGCTGTCTTCTTCAAGGTATCCTCTATATAACTGGCCCTTAAGTTCACTCCATAAAACTCTTCTGTGTACTCCCTTACTGTCATTCCTTTTTGTTTCAGATTCTACACTTGCCTGTGTAGTGCAATCTGGTACTCTTTAGGCAGAAATCTACCTTTCAACTTGAACACCATCCTCGACCAGTTTTTGATCTGCAACTTGTTCAATCCCCTTCTCTCTATTTGGACACTGTCCCACCACAGGGCTACATGTCCCTTCAATTTTGTCATAGCGAACTTAACTCTGTAGTCTTCACTAACCTCCTCACACTAAAAATACTTATCCAACTTGATGATCCAGTCCAACAAAACCTTTGCGGACAAGTTGGCATCATAATTTGGGAGTTCTAGTTTGTGTTTACTACTTTCCATTAAGACTAACCTCAACAGTCTCATCTCCAATCCCTCTCCATCTGATCCATCTATTGTCGCTACAACTTCCTCTTCGCTATCATCACCTATCTTTGGATCCCTCCTTCTCCCTGCTTCAACTGCCTCCAAACGGACAGTAAGAATCCTGATCTCCTCTCTTAGTCCTTCCTCTACTATCCTTCGAACACCTCTACCATGACCTCGCCTTCCTACCTCCATTTCTCAAACTGACTTTAATTTTTTCTCTAATACCACTATGATGGGACTAGCCTACACTCCAATATACGTCTTAAACCAAAGTCTATCTGACACTGATTGTTAACTTGTATTTGGGTTATGATTAAGCACTAATCACACTTTTAATCATAAGATGTTTTCCATGGTGGTTGAAATCATTTATGATGGAGTGTTAATGTGACAGTTGATCTGCACCTACCTCAGTCCTTGTTACATGCTTGTTCATTTCAGCAAAACCCTTGGAATTTCTTTGGCATTTTGTCATTTCAACTTTATGTTCTACATGGTGAACATCATGAGGGTTTGTTCTAGTGTGGTCTTTTGTGCTATCTGCAAATGAATAATGAGCTATAGGCTCTTCCTATACCATTGGTGATTATGCTCCTTGCGAGCGCGGCTCTGTCACACATTCTGGAGGTTAGTTTATTCGGTTTCTGGGCACAATTTGTTAATTTATTTGTTCGAGCATGGAAACGACCACTGGTTGGTCTTGTCTGGTTCTCAATTGTTACTATCCTGCTATTTCTTTTGCTTTTCTATGGTTCTACTGCTAAACTTTTTTGTTAATGTCACGCATGCTCCAAGTTACAGCCACGGTGACCTCACTCTGCTCTTATCCCCCAGGTAATTTAACCTTCCATGCTTCACTTCTATTTTTGTCTAGTTCCAGTGCTAACAATGTCTTGCCCCTTTGTCTCAGGTGGTCTTCATGTTCTGTGGCTCAATAACTTGTGTTTTCTTTGTGCCAGTGTGTCCTAGCTAAGGGTTTTGTTTTCCCTTTTCTCGAATTGTACTTCTCTTCATCTTCCTTTATGTGTGGTTAGACTAACAAGTTTTTCCTACTCTGGTCTCACAGATCAGGGTTTGACCTTGGATGTGGATGGATTCAAACTCTTCGGTTCCTATCTAGTGGGCTCTGCCATTGTGTTCTTCATATGGTTGCAACTAGGATCTGTAATTTTTATTGGCCACGCCACAACATTCATTCATTAGGATCTTTGCTTATGTCGTTATGCATCATGGGTTCAACTCTGTTACAGTTCTTCTTTGCAATTCATTTTCATTGAATCATATAGTTGGATATGATCGTTTTACTGTACCAAACCCTCGACTAGGGTTTACTCTGTTTCATGGACGTTATTTCTTCTACCTTTTTTGGCAATGTAATATTGAACTGTTATGTAATAACAAACATATATTTTTTTCCTTGCTCCGTTGGAAATGAAAATAAATTCCGTTGTGAAAGACTGTCATAGGTTACCTCTATTTGGGGTTTTTTCCACTTGGCACTCAGGTTCTTGTTTTCTGGTTCAATTGGTTGTGCTCCTTTGGATTCTTCCAGCCATGGGCTTGTTCACTATTTCTCCTTTCTCGTCTTTGGAAAACTTGTATGCAATTGATCTGTAGGTACACTGTTCTTTAAGAGAGGAAATGTTTGACGTTGTATGCATGCACTACGTTTGTCGTTATGAATTATTTAATGGTTAAGAAATATAGTTACACATTACAAAATTGTTACAGATGGATGGAAAAATAAACTTGTTCTCTGTCTATTGTTATTGTATGCAAAATGTTGAACCCCTCGAATGATTTTCGATTGTACATTTATGTCTTCTGTCCACAGTTACTTGAATTGTGTAGTTACTTTTTCTGTTGCAATTCTTATTAATTACATAGCTATTCATATAATTTGGTTCTGCCTATACTGCAAGATTTTACAGTAGACGTATTTGTCTTTTTCCTCTAAAATGACAGAACAATTATTCACCTATTATTTATTAAAAACAAAAAAATAGTGACCCTAACCGACCAAACTATCCTTAGCTAATACTAAGATTAAAAAGAAAAACAAAGTCCCACATCCTACTTTGACAAACTAAACATAAAGAAACTAATTCGCTAATAAAATTTTCCACCTTGGCAGAGACCAACACCCGGTCATGGTGCCGTAACTGGATGCTCCTGCATCACTTCTCAGTGGACTATGAGTTTGCTTACAATATATGAGGACAAACATGAAAGCACAAGCCTAAACTAAACCTAAAACTTATTCACTTTGCCTTCTGTGAGTGTTTTCTGAAAGAATACTGGAGAGAAAATAAGAGATAATTGAAATTCCAATTGCTTAAAGCCTCCAAAAAAAAATCTGTTAAATAGAGAACAAACATGAGTCAATTTCCTAAACTTACGTACTTCTGGAGTAGTGTGTGTGTAAGATGATATATTGATGATCTTGTGTTGGTGTTATGCAGAAGTACCAAGTGTCGTCTTGCTACCTCGACACCAACAACGAATTCAAGAAGATGAGATTAACTTTAAGAGAAGGGAACTGAATCCACAGAATTTCTCTCAAAAGAAGCATTATAAAGGAGTGAGGCAAAGACCATGGGGCAAATGGGTTGTAGATATTCGAGATCCAAACAAGGCAGCACTAGTGTGGCTAAGCACATTTGAGACTACAGAACACGCTGGAAGAGCATACGATGATGTTGCTTTAAAACTTCTAGGCTCAAGGGTTAAATTAAAATTACCCAAAAGAATCAACCTCTGGGAGGAGGATCATCCCAGTATAGTATGAACATCCCAAATCAAGAAACCATAGCAACTACCAACCTATCGCAACATCCAGCCTATCTTTGCCCAAAAATGGCGATAACCTGTCAGTAGCACTGGTGGTGGTGATCCCAAGGAGGGACATGTAGCTATGACCATTTAATTCTTTCGTTTTCGAATTAAAGTCAGTGGCAAGGTTTTGGCATATGGTTTTAATGTGATTTATGGTACTCTTCCCGCCCTTTGTACTAGCCTTGGTCTTGCAACCATGGGTTATCACCTTCATTGAGGTTATTTGGAATTCATTCCTTCTTTGCTATGGTTTGGCTCTATGGGTGCCCGGTGATTTCACCTGGTTCTTGTGATGGTTGGTAAGTATCATGCACTGCCTGTCCCGTATGGTGTTTTTTTGTGCTTCGCTTGTTCCCTGTGGTTTGTTGGTGCTATGCATCTGCTCGCTCTCTATGGTGATTCACTTTTCTAGTTTTTAGAGGGTTTAAGGTCATTTTCCACCTGCAAGTCTATTTGTCTTTGTCATTTGGCTTAAGCTTCATTTTTTCTCTATTTTTGGTGATTTGTGTGTTTGATGTTGGGTTTGGTGATGGTTCGACTCTGCAAACACAGGCTCTCACCTAGCTGCTACACAGGACAACTCGACGAACTCACTCTCAGGTAATCCTCTCACTCTAATTGTAATTTCACCTTTCGCTTTTGAGGTTATAATGTTTTCACTCCTTTGTGAGCAGGCATAACACTTTCATGGCACTTTTCATCTCTCATCCTGTGTCGCAGAATCAGTCTTCCTCTATGTAAAACCCTCGCTCCTTTTTTGGTTTCTTATTCATTGTGTTTTGGTATCGTGACCCTATCTAACCGCTTCCCTATTCTGTGGTGGTGTGCAGGTCCTTCCAGGGGAATGATACTCCACAACTTCATCCTTGGGACTGTTCGCAGGCTTAGGAAAAACCCGAGTAGGGTCTTTCCATGGATGTAGCTATTTCTTGCTTGCTTTGTTGCTTGTTCTGTCTGTAATTTCTCTGTTGCTTGTCCTGTCTATAATCAGGTATAACCCTTGAGGTTTCGATTCCTCTGTGTATGGATGTGGTTACTGAGGTGTTTGTTCCCTCGTTGTTTGATTAGCATTTAGTCTATGAACTCGAATGTTTTTGGCTGTATGGGTTTCGAAACCCTCCAGGATTCCATGGTTATAGATTTTTTATAGTGAACTGTTAAATGGGAAATGAAAATGAAATGTACAAGAATGCTTGAATGTTGAATATAATAGTACTTGGTTTTTTTTGTTGAAGGAAAAGGAAAAACATGTATTGTATATGTTGGTGTACCTTTGTTTGGTTCTCAGTTTGAGATGCTTCATGTTCCAAGATTCTTGTTGATGTTATTTGGATTCTTTAATGAATGGTTTCACTATCTTGCTTTCATTTTGATGCCTGAAATATCTATGCACAAGGGAAATAATAAAATTTCTCTACTTCCTTAATGACAGACTTTAGAATTCTTTGTTGATATAGAGGTTCAAAATAATTGTAAATTACAAATACTGAACTCTCTCTCTCTCTTTGGATGGTAGCCCCTCAATGAGCTCTTGTTTTTCCTTTTCAATGCATTATTAGTAGTTTCTTTATAGTTCAGGAACTATTCCTCAGTTACTTTTCAGTTGTCTAAACATTTCTTTAAACAAGTCCCTAACTAATGCTATCTTGATCTGCTTGCCTAATTTAAAAAAAACAATGGCTGAGTCAACCTTAATTTTAAATGAAACAAAATAAAATAGAAACTCAAAATGTTTTTCTCTCTGTCCTGCAAAATAAAATAAAATAAAAACATTTCCCAGTTGTTGCCCTTTCACTCGGATGCTCTTGCTTCAGGCTCCCAGGGTAAATTAAACTCATGGCTCCTATCCATGAGCTATTCAATAGAGTACACAACGCTTTGAATCTAGCCAGCATCTAACCAAGAACTATCTTCAATAGGATGACCCTTCCACTTGACTAGGTACCACAAATATTCTTTCCTTCAAGTCTATCTGGCCACCTGGGTGTCTAGGATTTGTTCGATCTCGAAAGGCTTTGCTGGGGGGATTTGTTTAATCCATGAATCATTCTCATTCTGGGTTTACCATGTTTGTCTTTCTCAATTGTCTTCTTCATCTGCCGCAATGAAGGGATACCAATCTTCCACATTAAAAATGGGTGAAATTCCTATACTTGGGGGTAACTGCAATTCATAAGTGTTCAAAGAAAACTTTTGAACAATCCTAAATGGCCCAATTTTTTTCCATTTCAACTTGTTGTATTTGCCTTCAGGAAACCTCTCCTCGCATAGGTGTGCTAATAACAAGTCTCCGACGTTGAATTGTATCTCTCGACTTTTCAAATCTGCTTTCTGCTTGTACCTTTGGTTGTTGTCTTGTAATTTTAATTTCACCTGTTCATGAAGATTAGTGATTGCCTTTGCGAAATCTTCACCATCAGCACTCCTACACTCGAACTGACCCAAATCCCATAACACATGTACTCCACATGGGTGCATTCCGTATAGGATCTGGAAAGGACTATTGCTCGTGTTTCGGTTGGGCAGATCGTTATAGGAAAATTCTGCTTGCACAAGCACACGATCCCACTATCGATAATTTTCTCCAACCAAACTCCTCAATAAAATTCCCAGACTTCAGTTCACCACTTCAGTTTGACCATCAGTCTGCAGATGATAAGTTGGGCTAAACTTTTGTTTGGTGCCTAATTTTTTCCATAAGGTCTGCCAAAAATGTCCTGTAAACTTAACGTCTCTATCCGAAACAATAGACTTCGGCAAGCCATGTAATCTAACTATCTTTGTGAAGAACAAATGTGCCACATGTGTGGCATCACTGGTTTCCCTGCATGGAATGCACTGTGTCATTTTGGTGAAACGATCCACCACCACCATGATGGAATCAAATCCCCATTGTTTCTTCAGCAAACATAAGACAATCTAAACTAACTAAGTCCCATGATTTGTTTGGAATAGGTAAGGGCATATACAACCCTGTGTTCTGGATGTGTCCCTTTACAAGCTGACACTATTTGCATCTAGTCACAAACCTTTGTACATCTCTATGCATCTTCGACCAATAGTAAAAGTGGCTCTACTGATCCAAGGTCTTGTCTATGCCAAAATTCCTGGCTAAACTTCCATTATGCTTTTCCTGGATTAACCTCTTTCTCATAGAACATTCCGGAGTACATAACTGCCCTCCTTTGAACAACAACACTTCCTGCATATGATGTTCTAGCCATGAACTTTTATCTCTCAACAATGGATTTTGGCAAGCTTCATAGGCTTCTTTGAAATATGCATCTGCCTCATACAAGTCCTTAACATGTTTGAATCCTAATACTTGTATCGTACTTTCCTGTAGCATCAAATTCCTCCTCCGTAATGATTCTTCCACTTTGTTGGCTTGATCGTTGATGTGTTTCAACATAAACGTAAAACTCTGTAGGTACTCCACCCACTTCGCATGTTTATGGTTAAACTTATGCTGCTGCATAATATACTATAACATAGAATTGTCTGAAAATAAGACAAATTCATTGGCCAATAGATAATGTCTCCAATGCTTTAGCAGTTGAACCACTACATAAAATTCCTTGTCATAAGACATGTACTTTTACCTACTTTCATTTAGTTTCTCACTTAAATAGGCTACTAGCTTGTCCTATTGGCTGAGTACTATACCAATGGCTATTCCACTGGCATCACAATGAACTTGAAAAAGTTTGTTAAAGTCTGGTAGTCTCAAAATTGGTTTTTCAATAATTTTTCTTTTTAGTAGCTGAAAACTCGTCTTTGTTGTTTATGTCCAATGGAAAGAATAATTTGCCTTCTTAATGGTGTCCACCATGGGTGGACAAATGACACTAAATTTTTTAATAAATTTCCAATAAAAACTCTCCAATCCATGAAAACCCGTACCTCAAACGAACTTTTGGGAGACAACCAGCTAACTATGGTTGCAACCTTTTCCGGATCCATTTTTAGTTCATTCTTAGAAATTGCAAATCCCAAATAAATTAACTCTTTCTTGAAAAAAGAACATTTCTTCAAATTTATCAGTAACTTATTTTGCTGCAATTTTTCCAATACATACCTCACGTGTCGAAAATGCTCTTCCTTCATCTTGTTGAATATAAGTATATGATCCAGATATACAATCACAAATTTACCAATGAATTCTTTTACCATCTCCTTCATCAACCGCATGAACGTGCTAGGGGAATTACTCAATCCAAATGGCATAACCAACCATTCATACAAGCCTTCATTAGTCTTGAAAGTTGTCTTCCAATTGTCACCTTCTTGAATTCTGATTTGGTGGTAGCTAGTTTTTAGGTCTATCTTTGAAAAGTATGATGCCCCACTCAAACAATCCATCATATCATCCATATGAGGTAAAGGAAACTTGTACATGATAGTGATCCTTTTAATGGTCTGGGAATCAGTGCACATTTGCCACTCACCTCCTTTCCTGGGAACTAAAATAGTCAGAACTACACAAGGGCTTAAACTCTCCCAAATCAGTCCTTTATCCAACAACTCTTGCACCTGCTTCCAGATTTCTTCATTATTCTTCAGACTCTTCTGATAGGCAGCCTTGTTTGCTAATGATCCAAATTGGATCCTCAAACAATTCCATGATTGTTAATAATGAATGGAAGACTTCAAGAAATCTTATAGCTATCAGAAATAACCTCTAAATAATGGTAATTTGCAGCCAACACAGAGTAACTAGGACCTTCGGTCAAAGCACGCTAACCGTTGGCCCATGGAGACTGTGCATGGCACAAAAATGGCAGTTGGGAAGCTCAAACCCAGAAACAGAGGCTATTTCTAATACGCAATTGCTGGGAAAACTCCTTGGGAAGGAAAAGCCCTGAGCGCTCGGTCACAAGGGAAACCAGAAAAACATGGGAAAGCGTTAAAACCAACAAGCGGCTCCCGCACTCAAAACTGATGGAATATTGGAGGCATTTTGAGCGGTAAGTGGGTTTGGATGAAGACCCAGTGATTCCATACACCGAGCGATCCGTGTCTGGTGGGGAGAGAGAGAAACTACTTCCATTGCAAACTAACGGTCGAGCAACTCAACCGTGTGATATAAGTGAAAACTGTAGGATCTGGGGGCTCCAGATCAAACGATGAAGGTTCAACCCGATGGATGACCAGACCTGAGGGAGAAATAAGCTATGACGCATAAAGATTTAAAGTCTAATTTGACTGATGAGTCAACAGAAGTATCCATTCCATAGGCATCTGGGAAATAACGGAAAAAACAACCATTCAGGAGGAACTGACACTCAGTTCGCAAGAAGACAGGTGGCCACCTCTCTGTGAAGCATTACGCAGCAATGATGACGTAGGGCAGAGGAGTCCCAGCGAACAGAGGCAAGCGATTCATAGATCATGAAGATGAAGCAAACAGTCAAAGAAACGAACTGGCTTTAGAGCCACGAGCTGACAGAGACAAGATAGAGAGAGACAGTGAGATAGAGAGGCAATGAATAAGCTGAAGGCCGAGAGACATAGAAAGAAAGGAAAAATTGCAGAGAATAGAGAAGTTGAGCTGACCATCAGAGTAAGGGAACTATCGAGTAGACAGAGACCAATTGAGGTCGAAATTCAGTAAGGGGAGTCTGTGAACTCTAAGGACTTGGGAATTCCAAGTGCCATCCTACTAATCAATCTTTGTTAAGTGAGACTCAGATTGAGCTCCTTATATAAGACTCTACTTTAAAAACATAATAAAAGGGCCACCACTGAAAATTGGACCAGGAGACATAGCTCAGGAGGATTGGGTGAACTCCTTATTAAATTTTTCTTGTGTTTATGTTTTTCTTACTGTGATCTCTTATTGTTTCGAGTGTCTATTTATTTTGCAATCTTATCGATTCGTTGCCTAAGATAACATAGACACATACACTAGCACATGAGTCTGTAATACCTTCATTAATTTCCTGAGGTCACCTAGGGGTAATTTCAGATCAAGTTGTATCAGAGCTATAGGTTATTAAGGTTAGACAAGATTGTGCTGGATTTAGCTGTTGAATGCTAACTAGATCAAAGCTAAAATTAGGAGAAGGAGAGTTGGTCTTAACTAATCCTGAAATTGGAAGAGTCTATCCTTAGAAGACAATGTCGGTGGAGGGTTCTATGGGGTGAGACACTCAATTTATAAATAGTTTCCTCGCCATAAGCTCTATGGTAGAGGAAATGTATAAGGAATTTAGAAAACATAAATATGAAGATTCATCAAGCTCCAAACAAGGTAAGGGAGAAGAAGAGTCTCTCCTCCATGACCACTCAAAAGGCAAAGGGAAAGAAGAAAACTTTCTCACACCTTTATTGCAGATTGCAGAGTATCGATTCAAATAGGAGCAAGATTCACCTCGCCAGCCTATGCCTTGGAGGCACTGCCTTGGTTTGGTGGGAAGGTAGGACCCAAGCTAACATGAAGAGACATGGTAAGACTCTTTCTATCTGGAGTGAATTTGTTTCTGCAATAAAAAAGCAGTTCTATCCACTGACCTACATGCAGCAAGCCATGATGAGATGGTAAACTCTTCGACAATTGAAAGGGCAAAGTGTATAAGGTTACACCCAAGAATTTAGGAAGAGAGCTTTGATTCTAGGAATCTCATTAGACTCGCCTAAGACTCTATTTAAGTACATCGATGATCTACATAGCTACATGAGGCACACTATCCTCATGTTTAATCCCACTAGTATAGATGAGGTATCTATTCAAGCTATGCATCTAGAAGCTAGAGGAAAGAATGGGAACCCAGAAGTTGGAGGATCATCCCAACCCACTATAAGAAAGAATAAGGAGAAAAGAAAACATAAATCAAAAGCAAGGAAGGCCAACACTGCATAGAAAATCAAGTCTTCATGCACTCATTGTAAGAAGGATGGGCATGATGATGAGCACTATTGGATTCTGCATCCAAAGATGAGACCTAAGAAGTTCGAGGGCAAGAAGAAGAAGACTGTTGCAGCTATTCAGAAAGATTTGGGGTTAGACTGAGGAGATGAAACAACCATTGCAGCCACAGGTATAAAAGGTAAGAATTCTGAAGCATCTACTAGTAATTCTACACAATCGACTATCGATGAAGAAAATGAGAGAAAAAGGCAAGAGCTTTTCCATATTCGAGTTATTTCCAAACATCAAAAGATTGATACTTTGTTTCATAGTGGCTCACAAGTAAATTTGATTTCTAATGAAATTGTAAAGCTGGGATTACTAACTACACCTCACAAGAAACCACACCTATTAGGATGGTTAAGTGATAAAGCACAACTACAAGTGACTAGACAATGCAAACATAATTTTTCTTTTGGGTCAGCATTTGTAAAGGAGGTTGAGTTAGACATAATTCCTTTGGATATATGTGGAATTACATTAGGAAGTCCTTACTTGTATGACAGAAAATCTATTTTCTATAGAGCTGAGAACAGGTATCTACTCGTTGAAGATGGAATCAAATACTTTGTAAGAGCTCATAAGCTCAAGAATAATTACACTCTCATAAACTCAGGGCAGATGAAATGAATTATAAATTCATGCAAACAACTTTTACTGATGGTTGTAAAGGAAAAGAAACCTGATAAAACCAATGTATTTGAGGGCTATGATGCTAAACAACAAGCTAATTTAGAAAATGTTGTTTCAGAGTATGATATCTTGTTTGATTAACCTAAAGGTTTGCCACCCAAAAAGGAAATAGTGCATGATATTAATTTGCAGCAATATGCTCCATTGCCTAGGATTAGAATGTATAGGTTGTCCACTTTAGAGAATGCAAAAATCAAGAAGCAGATGCACGAGTTGCTCAATAAGGCGTTTATCAGACCTAGCACATCACCACATGGATCTCCAATTGTTTTAGTGAGAAATAAAGATGGCTCGTGGAGAATGTGCATTGATTACCGAGCACTAAATAAGATAATAATAAAAAACCGTTATCCCCTTCCTCGCATAGATGATCTATTAGATCAATTGAAAGAAGTTGTTTATTTTTCCAAGTTAGACTTACATAGTGGATATCATCAGGTGAGAGTTGCAGAACATGATGCATGGAAGACTGCTTTCAAGACAAAGCAGGGATTGTATGAGTGGCTGGTTATGCCTTTTGGCTTAATGAATGCTCCTGCTACTTTCATGACAATAATGAATGATGTACTCAAACCTTTTCTTGATGACTTTGTTATTGTATATCTGGATGACATTATGATATTTATCAAAACATGGGAAGAACATTTAAAACATGTTAAGCAGACACTAGATGTTTTTAAAAGATAAAAACTTTATGTTAAACTCTCAAAATGTGAATTTGGAAAAACATCATTGAATTATTTGGGACATATAGTAGGGGGTGGTGAATTGAAGATAGGTCCCTCTAAGGTGGCAGTCATTGTAAATTGGCCTAAACCCAAATCTACTAAAAAAATTTGGAGCTTCTTAGGAGTAGCAGGATATTGGATAAAGTTCATTTCTAACTTTTCCTTAATTGTATCTCCCTTACATGCTTTAACATGATTGAACAAGGTGAATCAATTGAGAAGCAAACAGCAGAAAGCCTTCGACACCTTAAAATAAAATATTAGTACAACACCAGTACTAGCATTGCCAAATCTTCAAAGACCATTTGAGATCCAAACGGATGCCATTGACGATGCCATGGGAGTAGTGTTGATACAACATGGTAAATCAATATGTTATCATTCTAAGACATTTAATTCTGTAGTAGTTAACTATCCCACATATGATAAAGAATTGTATGTATTAGTACAGAGTGTGAAAAAGTGGAAACATTACTTAATGGGCAAAGAAACAATTATACATGCTGATCATCAACCACTTCAATATCTACACTCTCAAACTAAGTTGCAGCAATCAAGACACTATAGATGGATGGATTTTTAACAACAATTTCATTTAGTCATCAGATATAAAAAGGGCATACACAATAAAGTTGCAGATATCTTATCTAGACCCATTATAAATGCATCTACTATAATTAAGCATAATTATGTGTTACATGAGAGCTACATTCAACAATATGCTCAAGATATGTACTTTAAAGATGTATATGCAACTTTAAGTCAAGGAAAATGAGTAGAAGAATTGGATTATCGTATTAAGGACCGACTCCTATATCATTGTGGGAAGCTATACATTCCACAAACTGAAAGAGTAAAGATAATTCGAGAAGAGCACACTTCTCTAATATCAGGTCACTTTGGGGTAAGTAAAACAGTTGCACAATTGCAAAGATTTTATTATTGGCCAAAAATGAACGAGACAGTTTCTAAATATGTAAGAGGGTGTACTGTGTGTGCTAAGAGCAAGCCTAGCAATAGAAAACTAGGATTGTACACTCCATTACCAGTTCCTTCCAATCCTTGGGAGAAAAACCACTTACATCATGGACTAATGCTCGAGCAGCTCAACCACGCGATATAAGCGAAGACCGTAGGATTAGGGGCTCCAGATCAAACGGTGGAGGTTCAACCTGATGGATGAATGGACCCGAGGGAGAAATAATCTATGATGCATAAAGATTTGAAGTCCACTTTGACCAATGAGTTGACAGAAGGATCTGTTTCACAGGCATCAGGGAAATAACATAAAAAGTGACCATTCAAGAGGAAGTGACAATTAGTTCACAAGAAGATAGGTGGCCACCTCTCTGTGAAGCATTACACAGCAACTATGATGTAGGGCAGAGGAGTCCCAACGGATAGAGGTAGGCAATTCAGAGAGTCGGGAAGACAAACCGAACAGTCAAAGAAACGAACTAGCTTTAAAGTCACGAGCTGATAGAGACAAGACAGAGAGAGAGAGTGAGGCAGAGAAGTAGTGAAGAAGTCGAAGGCTGAGAGACATAGAAAGAAAGGAAAAATTGCAGAGAAAAAAGAAGCCAAGCATACATACGGCCTTAAGCCTTAAAACTTTGCCACACAACATATCGGCTTAAACGACATTACACGGGAAACCCCGCTCCAAGCCTACATGCCGAACTTCAAAGAATAATAAACCCACCTCTATAAATATCATCGATTCTGGGTTCTTCCGCTGCACTCCTTTAACTGCTATGATCTCCACTTCCCTGATCTCCAATTGCGATTCATCTCCGATCACATAAAGCTCCGATCTCTGATCAACGATTAGCCCAGTCACTGATCATTGAATATCGGCCATCCCGACTTTCCATCGTCGTTTTCTTTATTGGTGTATCGACGTTCCGCCATTCCACTGTCTCTAGTCCTTTGACTTGCCGATATGTGATCCATCTTCCAGAACTGATAAGGGAATAGACCATGTTCCATGATCTTTCAAGTCTGGACTCTCGAATCCACTAAGTGTTTATGCTATTTCTTAGTGTAATTGGGCTTCGGCTTGCGATACTATCTTTTGTATTCTGCCCACCTACGTTCACACCACAATACACATGTATATAATAGTATTTAGTTAGATTGCCATCGACCCTACTGTGATCAATGTTCGATCAAAACACTTCACAATTGGGATTTAATCCCTCACACACATATATGAAACAGATTTAAAAACCCATTAATGCATATATAAAACACAGATATGCTGGAACAACAAAAAACATATATATTATTATATACAGAATGGAATATAAGCTATTCATCCTTAGCACGAATCTCCTCTCGACTACATTGTGGTCACTCTATTCTCCCTCCCTTATGAACACGCAGGTTCATGATACATATATATATGGAAACACTGTTGGATCATTGGATCGGATCACTGAAAGGATCTAATCATATCCTCTTAACAAAAGCCCTTAAAGCACTCATACACATGCATGCATATAACACATGGCATATTATATTTAAATCAAGTCTCTGAGACTTACCCTTCCATCTTTAAATCTATTTTAAAGTAGATTTCTCCTTTTTTTTCTCCCTTGGTCCACATTCGCTAACTTTCTCCGCTGTGGATTCCTCCCTTTATCTAAGGGTGCTGGATGCTCCTGCATCATACTCCTGAGGCACAAAAATTTGTGACCTCCTTGTCATATGCTTCTACTTGCCCTTAGCAATTCTACCCACATGTACTTCTTCAGTGGAACTGCTTTCATGGTCTTCTGCAACCAAGCCTCTGCAACAGCGAGTCCTCCCTGCTGCCACTTACCTCACCAAACTCTCCTCTAGTCTTGGTCTTTTGGAAAGCTTTATGGTTCTCTCCTTGAACCTCTTGCTGACTAACAATTCTACCCAACACTTATATTGCTGGAATCGTTATCTCTAAGAAAACTCTACCCACAATCACAACTGTGGTGTTGCCTCAACAACTTCTACCCAACCACAGTTGGAAGTTGTTCTCAGTTTCTCTCAAGCATGCACTCCTTGCTCTTAGGCTATTGCTGCAATCTTCTCATCTTCCACTGTCATTCCCTGTGCAATAGTAAGACCACAAACTCTCTAGCTTTATCAACTCTACCTCCTGCTTCTATTCTTTCTCTCTGGAAACCTTCTCTTTACATGAAACTTTCCCTGCTCTGATATCAAATTATGGGAATGAGATTTTGGGGGTTAATCCAAAATCCCATTTCCTTTAAAAATAAATCTTGAGGCTTGTGGGTTATGGCCCACAATGCCTATCAGAAGTGCACTTGAGGCTAATAGCCTTTTAAACTGTGGACTTACATATATCAGAGTCAATATAACTATCGGCCCTTCCACATCTATCAGGAGCATACATACACACAACATATCGACTTAAACAACATTACACGGGAAACCCCGCTCTAAGCATACATGTCGGACTCAAATAATAATAAACCCACCTATATAAATATCGCCGGTTCTGGGTTCTTCCACTGCGCTCCTTTAACTGCTCCAATCTTTGCTTCCTTTATCTCTGATTGTGATTCATCTCTGATCACACACAGCTTTGATCTCTGATCGGTGATCAGCTCGGCCACCGATCATCGCATATCGGCCATCCCAACTTTCTACAATTTATTTATTGGTGTATCGACGTTCTACCATTCCACTGTCTCTGGTACTTTGACTCGTCGATCTGTGATCCATCTTCTGGAACTAATCAAAGAATAGACCATGTTCTATGATATTTCAAGTCCAAACTCTCGAATCTCCTAAGTGTTTATGCTATTTCTTAGTGTAATTGGGATTCGTCTTGTGGAACTATCATTTGTTAAATGACTGGCTTGATCTGGTATTATGTCCACCTGCTTTCACACCACAACATGCATGTATATAACAACATTTCATTAGATTGCCATCGATCCTACTGTGATCGATGGTCGATCAAAACACTTCACAATTGGGATTTAATCCCTCACACACATGTATGAAACCGAATTGAAAACCCATTAATGCATATGTAAAACACAGGCATGCTGGAACCACAAAACACATATATATTATTATATACAGAATGGTATATAAGCTAAGGCATTTCAGCCTTAGCACGGCTCTCCTCTCGATGACATTGTGGTCACTCTATTCTCCCCTCCCACATGAACACGCAGGTTCATGATACATATATATATATATATGGAAACATTGTTGGATCATTGGATTGGATCACTGAAAGGATCCGACCATATGCTCTTAACAAAATCCCTTAAAGCACTCATACACATGCATGCATATAACACATGGAAGATTATATTTAAACAAAAGCCCTTAAAGCACTCATACACATGCATGCATATAACACATGGCAGATTATATTTAAATCAAGTCCCCGAGACTTATCCTTCCATCTTTAAATCTGTTTTAAAGCACATTTTTCCCTGTTTTGCTCCCCTAGTCCACGTTTGCTTTTTTTTTTCTACTTTGGATTCCTTCCTTTGTCTAAGGGTGCTGGATGCTCTTGCATCACAACATCCTCTCCTGTCATCCTTCTCTTTATTCCATTTCCTTTAGCATATCCGTTTCTTCTATTGTGGCTTCTCTTTGAACCCATGACATCATTATTGTAATCATCTCCCTTCTTCCTTTTTTAACTTTACCTTGTCCACTTGTAGACTGTCGTCGAGCCTCTAGAATAACAAGTTACTCCTTAACATGTTATAACACTTCATTAGGCTATCTTTGAACCTAACCTTTTGTCATTTTTTGTTATCTCCTCTAGAATCTCTTGAGCTTTTGTGGTCCTTTTAGGCTTCTATAGATCTTCACATCTTATGAGAACATCCACATGTCCTCCTCCTTCCAACCTTAGCTAGAACTTGCAAAGGTTCTTTGCCACAATTATTCAAGAACTTCATTTGTACTTGATTACAGACCTTCTGTTGTAATCATCGTCATCACTGCTACATGTAATCAACAATTTACCTCACAAATTAGTTAAAAACACAAGACCAATTTACCTCTATGTTCGAGCTCATTCAAACAAGGATACTGCTATTGCAATATTCAATCCTTTTGTTGGCTCTATTGTTGCAAATATTATACTATTATTCCTCATCCAAAGTGTTATAGGCCATGTTTTCACATCCGACCAATAGGCCTGCTAATGGGATCAATCAATATCTTATTCCCCATTGTCATCATCTTGTACAAATCCCTAAGCATGGATCTTTCACTCCCCACAGTTTATGCCTGAAAATGCATCAACTGAGCCAGTTTTAGGACCAACGATACCTCACCTCTTGTTGGACAACGCTCACCTATAGGTTGCTCCATTGTGGCATTCATTGATCACATATACGTTTCTTCCATTTGCAGCTGCGTTGGTTTTAGAAATTTAGGAAAAAGAGAAATTTTGGAAGCTTCCTCTTACAGAACCTTCCAGAATTTGTTACAACCATTTAGCTCAGATAAAACATTCAGCAATTATCGTATCCTACTTTGGAATTTCCATCCCCTATCCTTTGATCCCATCGTCCCATTAAAGATGGAGCTAAAACCTTAGATTTGTACTTTGATAATAGCACCCAACCTACCCCACTCCTCTTTATATTTACAACCTTCCATATGCTAGAGGTGGGCTTTTGGAGAGTAAGTGATTCTACCCTTATGTTTTTGTTGTGAAAGGTTTCATTTCATGCATTTAGGGTGATTGGAGGTACACATTATGACAAGGGAAGGACAAGTAAGAGAGGAGGAGCTCTTCTACAAGATCAACATCCATTTATGGTTGTAACTCCCATTCTATTAATGAAAAGAATTCTCAGTTTTCCTATATGTGATGTTGTTATTCCAAGTATTTCGATACCATGTTGATCTATTGAATAGAGTATTTAGATAATATTGCATAGATCTCGTAGTTTCTTGGATTTTGTTATTTAACTGTGCATGTTCTAATTTTGGAAATCTGAATAGGACTTGGAGCATTCAAGCTAAAGAAGGAGTGAATCTTGAGATGGATTCTAGGTAGGCTTCATTCTATCATCCATTTACTTTAAGGAAAACATTGGGCTCCTTGTCTTTTGTTGTTCGAGATTAGCCACCAAACCTAGGGGAGATACTTTTTTCTGCAACCATAAATATCGTATAACACAAAGAACATGCCGCTACTTCCTCTCAAAGTAGAAAATCCTTTGTATCCTCAAAGAAAATTTTTGTTGTTTGCCTTTTTCTAGGAGCTCAATCCATACAAATATCATCTCCTTCTTAAACTCATTAAAACACTAAAGCTTCACCTTTCATATTTCAACAAATCTAATTGTCTACATGTTTTCAAAGCTGCATCATTATCTAATCTTCCCACCAAGGGATTTCTTGCTTTGATACCACTAGATAGCAGGAAAATTTACTTTTCCTATAACTTTAAGTTTCTGTAGTTTTTAGTCTTAGTACTCTACGAGTAGTAGACGCCCATATACCTTGCAATCATTAACCTTCAAATAAATATCAATATGATTCACATCACATTCTTCAATTCCACATAGAATTTACGATATGCTCGACACATGGAAATTTCCATGGCCAACTTCCAACTCATCATTCAACGTTGGTATTTGGGGTTTATTTGGTTAGAACTGAATAATTTTCAACTCAACTATCAAATTAAAAGTCCTAGCTACAAGGTATTCCACATCTTCTCGCAAAACCTCGACATGGCAACCTCATCCATAAATCTGACACATCCAATGTTGAATTCATTCCTCTTGCAATTTACTCTTCCACACCTTCATGCATGCATCATTTCCACCAATTCCAATGTCGACACCTACTTCTTACAATGCCATTATAACACACTAAGAACTAATTTAGCACTCATGGTATCAACTTGCATATTGTATTACATAACCTTCAATTGTAATACACAAAAAATCTTCTAACATGAAAGAAAATCTTCTACCACTGAAATTGACTCTAATCTCTCACTGAATTGGTACCACTAACTCATGCCATAGTTTAAATTCAATCTATTATCAATTTCAATATTCACATAGTACTGAAACTTTTCTTAATTCTAGATTACACATGAATGTTGTAATTCTTTATTCACAAATACACGCGGAATTGTGAGTATAAGAATGTTTTGAATCACTTTTATTCAACAAATCATGTAAATACAAATACTAAGAAACATTGTTTCTCTCTATTCACTTTTTATGGCCTGATTTCACATTTATTTGGCCATTAGCTTTGCTCGTAGGCTTACAATGATTAAATAGAAAGGTACAAGAAAAGTAGATTTTTCTAGATCTATAAATCACTCCCTTATTTATTCCCTAAAGCTATCATGATTTCTCCATGAAGCTATCATGATTTATTCCATGAAGCTCTCATGATCTATAGCCTAAATCTATCATGTTCTTTAAGGTAAATTAGTTTCTTCCTTATGGAAAAAATCTCTCCTTTAAATATTTTTTCTAAAAATATTCTATAATAATTAAAGAAACTAAAAATGTTTACAAACATTGAAGTCTTTTTTGAAGCTTTAGTCTCTAATTTTAGAAAATAAATTTAGATGCTCTTCCATCACCAAAAATATAATTATTGTTGTTAAAATTGACTCCATATTAGAGAGTACAAAAATAACCCAGATAACAATTTCTATGATTAAAAAAAAGTTACTCTATACCTAAGACTCATATCACTAACCTCTCTATTTTTTGAGACAATTTTTTTAAAATAGCACAATTCACCATAAGCTTGGACCACTTCTTCATAATACCAAAAATGAATCGAAATGGAAATACTCCTATTGCCATTGGAAAAATCATCGACCAAATGAGATTTGTTGCTGTGTAAAATGATGAAAATCCCAACATAAAGAGAACCAAACAGAACAGTTAAATTGAAAACTGAATGTTACGGAATGAAGCATCCAAGGCCTTAAATTCAAAATAGAAGTATGATTCCGTTTTATAATGTTTCATGTACCAAGGTCAAGGTGTTAATAAAATTTTCGAAAATTAAAGTGGTGTCTATGGACAGTTAGAAAAACACGAATGCTTAGAAAAATAGAGGACGTGTCGGTATGTCTAGAACGGTGCACTTTATTCGGAGCGATTGGCATTCTGTTCAAATGTCATGCACAGCAATTAACATTGCCGTTCTATTTCACATTATAAGAAGGTTCTGGTCAGACAAGTCGTGGCCAGTTTTCTCACAAAATCGCTGGCCAGTATCAGGAACATCAATTACAAATAGTATATTCATAGAAAAACCTCAAAACTATATTAATAGAAAAACATCAATATAGTGTCAATATTGAAATTTAAAGTTTTATATTTAAATTGTTGAAATTTACCATAATACACTTTTCAATAAGCCAGACTATTGTATAATATAAATTTCAATTTAAAATATAGAAATAATTTCAGCATCATCGTGACAACGCTGTTACTCAACATCTGGTGTAAAATCAACCAGACAGTCAACCACACAAAAAGCCAAAAAGTCCCCCGTTAGACTGTGCCCTAAACACGTCAAGACGGCGGTATTTAAGGTAGGCGTGGGAACCCCTGACAATAAATAGTTCTATCCTCTGAAAGTTGAAAAGGTCCCAGGTCCCTAGCTACGGATTTAAGCCCAAAACCCTATTAGTTGTGAATGCTTCAAGACAGATTAGCAGTCTGAGCTGGGGATTTCTAAGGGGCTTGTCACGTCTCTATAAGCTAGATAACTTGCAATTCCTTTGACTAGATTAGGGGCTTGTCACGTCTGTATAAGATAGAGAAAATTTAAATGAAGATTGACCTTCTGTAAAATTTCTCACTCTGTCCGACCTAGGGTCGAGGTAAGATAATTTACTGCAACGAATGTGGGGAATGAGCTATCCGATCTCAGTAGATTTCCTTCAAGGCTTGATAGTTCCACGGCTGTCTGTTGTCCATTATTTATGGCCTCTCCAGCGTTCTCGGTAGACGCGTCCTTTATCGAATCGAGAACAAGGCAGATCAATCAGCAGCCGAGCAGAAGAGACGGGGGACTGAGCAGCAGACGATCACAGTCACAACTCATTTGGTCAAAGAGGACGATATTACTGATCAGCACATTACTGCTTCATCGTGCCAAGGTGAATAGATAATACCCTGAATCTTATGTCAACCACTGAAGTTTCTGGCATAACTTCTGTACGTTTTGTGCTTAGATACGGTCAATATAATTTGTAAATCATGCGTATCTCCATTGGATCGTCAGCTGGAAATGATAAAAAGTCTGGAAGAAATTCAGATGAAATTTAAAATCATCGTAATATTTCAGTTATCGGAAGGAATCAAATGAAGAAAGAAAAAATAAACTACAGAGGAAAACAAATAGGTTTATTTATGGTATCCCCAACATAGACTTGAATCGGATGTCTTTTGTTAATCAATTTTCAAGAGAGGCGAAAAACCTCAATCTGTTTGCGCCGTAAGCTATGTAAATTTAAGGTTCCAGAGATCCGTATTATCCGCAAAAGCAAAGCATTCTGCAGCTCGGAGTTCCCAGATATGTTTTTTGGGTGCATTCCATAAATAATTTCCTTTTTTGACGGGGGGAGGAGGTGAGCTGTGTGATTTTATTTACCCTGTTTAAATGATTATAGGTTAGCTTGCTCAATTTTTGCTAAATTGCCTTTCCTTAAATGTTATTGTAACCAATGGTAGAAGAGATGCAACTGCGTAACCCTAAGTTACTAAAAATAAAATGGCATCCCCTTTTGTCAATACAAACTGCTAACATAGATGTATTTTTCTGGTTTTAAGACATGAGATTCTTTCTGAAACACCATGAAATGGATAAGAGTATTGATAGTATAATATCGAGAACATAGATGATTATAGCTAGATTAAAGGTCTCAATGATCTTGAGGTTCAACGGATTCATATCAAGTGATCCTTTCGAATATTTCTTTTCACCATCTGGAACACTTCGCAACGGACTATCAATTTGTTTACAAAGTATCAGCACAAACATGAAAACACAAGAACTTCCTCTCTAAACCTAACAACCCTAAGCTTATTCATATTGCTTTCTAGGAGTGTTTTTCGGAAAAAGATTTAAGAGGAAAGAAGCGGTAACCGAAATTCAAATGCTGCTTAAAACCTCTATAGAAAATCACTTAAACAGAAAGGAGTCGATTTGCAGAACTTGCATCCTTCTCGGGTAATGTGTGCGTAAGATGAAAGATTCTTGATGTTTTGCTGGTTTTATGTAGAAGTACCAAGCATCGACACGCTACTTCAGCATCAACAATGAATTGGACAAGATGAGATGAACTTTAAGAGAAAGGAACTGAATCCACCGAACCCCCCTCAAAAGAGACATTATAGAGGAGTAAGGGGAAGACCGTGGGACAAATGGGCTGCAGAAATTCGAGATACAAAGAAGGCAGCTCGAGTATGGCTGGGCATATTTGAGAGTGCAGAAGATGTTGGTAGAGCATACGACGATGCCGCTTTAAAGTTTCGAGGGTCAAAGGCTAAATTGAACTTCTCCGAAAGAATCAACCTCTGGTACGAGGATCCTTCCGGCATGAACATCGCAAAGCAAGAAACCGCAGTAGTTGCCGACTTCGGTATTCAAGTTGCACGCGCAACATCCAGCCCATCTCTGCTGACCAGTGGCGATAATTTGTCGGCTGACCCTGACGGCCGCCGTAGTCTACACGTGGAAAGCTTTAATGGGGAAGCGTATTCTCACAGACTCCACCAAGAGATTCCACGGCATTTCATCCCAGCTGATTCAACCACTTTGTCACAATTTTCAGATGTAAATCACTATGGCCAACCACTGCAAAATCTATTGTTTGATGGCCAGCAGGCTAACTCTAACCCTAGTTTCGTCACGCAGTATTCAGCTTATATAAAATCTCAGCAGCAACCATAACTTTTAAACCAGCACTTGGCTTCTACGGCGTCCATCCAAAACGAACCAGCCCTGGATTATAATCGACAAGTGCAAATTACAATCGGACCTAATTTAGCTTCATCGAATTACACAGGTTCGAGAGTATCCATCTTCAATAACTATGTGCTGCAGCAGCAACAACATATGTTTATTCATCAACAGCAAGTCCAATCAGCAAGCCCCACAGGGTATCAGGATTTATATAACTTTCGTGAAAGAATCATGGATCAGACATCTGGCAACTTGCTAGCCTCTGCTCTGGCTGAGTCTGAATCATACGATAATTTGGATTACAATTCAGGAGTTCTTCCTGCACGTAATTTGAACGGCCCAGATCTTTGACTGAAGAGAAAGCTGATATGATAAGATGGGTTATCCGCAGATCTGGTTTTCCATTAGTACGTAGACGCTTTCTCATTCAGGTATCAGCTACCAGGTGGAAGCTATTGATATATTTGCTCTAAATAATTTCTACACATTTCCAGTAGCTTTTAAAATCACTGACAATACCCTAGAATGTTAGGTTTGTCCCAATACCTGCTGTGAATATTTAATTTAGATTATTTCTATGCTTCGGGGAAAAATGGGCAATCAAACTTCATATATATAGATATATATCAAAATTTCTTTTAAGTTAATGAGATAAAAATGAGTCTAAATAAACATTATCACAATTTATCTTACGTTGTTTCATTTTAACAACAGTAACTCAGATCGGATTGTCATTCATATCACTGAGATTCTTTTAAGATAGAATAGAATCCTATATAGGTTATTGTTGTTGAGATCTCTTATTGTTGTTGAGATCTCTGTCATACTATTCGTCGTTCATTGATATCAAAAGGAAAAGTTTTAAAATAGATTAATTTGCAGAAACACACTATATTGGTTGTTTATTGATATTAGAAAATATATATATATATATATATATATATATATATAATCTTCAAAAATATACTAGAATATTTAGAGATATTCGAGAATTTATAATTAATAAAAACATTAAACAGTTCACTACAAAAAGTATAAATATATAGAAAATAAAAATATTTAAATTTACAACAATTTTTTACATTTATTATTCTATAATATATTTTTTTTAACATCTTAAACAACTTTAAAAAATTTATCTAATTATTTGTTATTAATATAATAATTTCCTCTGCTATTATATATATAATATAATAACATTGGATGTACTTCATATTCAACATTCAGGGATATCGTGTCCCCAAGGAGCAAGCCCTTCTTTATTTCTTCGTGTATTTTCATTTCAAATTCTTGACCAGATTAATTTTTTTTATTTTTCTTCCCAATACATGCAATATCCAATATCCTCTATTTTATAGTGTTTTGCTTTATTCATTCATGTTTATCACTATAAAAGTGCTTATAACTGTATCCAGTTATAGGTATTGCACATTATTGTTATAATTATATAACAAAATAGTTCAAAACGCAACTTGTCTCAACAAATTTATGAGAGTAAAACAGTATCTGCCTGATCTCAAGCATAAAAGTGCTTACCAAGTGATAGGTATCGAACATTATTATTATTATCAGACTATACAAAATAAAGTAGAACATAACACATCTATGCAAAAATTTAACAATAAAAACAGTATATGCCTTATCTTATGCATCAAACCTTTCGTAGTCGGAGAGGAAGCCAACCTGACATTAATATTACAGTTGATATCACTAGTCATCCTTGAGCAGTACGCTTATTCAGACATTATTATTGTGATTTACTTCGTTTCATTCTGTTTTCCATATCATAATTGCAAGAATCAGTTATACCTGCAAAACAAATCTCTCTTATTCGAGGAACAAGAAACCGTTAAATTGTTTTGTTTTGCAACTTTCATAAAAGAGTTAAAAGTTTTATAAATGTGGCCACAAATATCAGTCCAATCCTGAAATGAAATGATCCAAAGGAGAGGCGAAACGATGTTTAAATGAAATATAATATTTATGAAACAGAATGATTTTGAACTATATGCTCTTGTCCCACGTCTGAGTTGGTTGTTCAACGGTAATGCAACATACCTATCCACAATTATTATAAATAAGCCTGTCTTTTCTCGAGACACGCATGGCAAACCGAAAGAATAAAGCTATCACTTATTTCTACTTTAGCTGTTTATTTAATTTGTATGCAGAGTTAGATGTTATAGACAACTATTATCATTTAAAATCAAAATTAACTATTAAACAATTATAAAAAATAAAATATTAACATCAATCTTAATATAATGACTTCAAATATTCTTATCAAGAAAAAATAATTCCTCAACAACATATATATTCGTTATATAAAACAGAATTATCTTAAAAAAAATTCATGGCCATTCCTATTCTGCTAAATACTTCCCCACATGTATTGACATAACCTGACACGAATGGGAAAATACTGGTGTCGGTGTAGAGATATTATCAAAATCTGCTCGAATAACAATATTCCGTAAAAATTCAGCGGCAGAACCCTAATAACCCAGAAAGTTCGGAGAGTCGATGCGCTGGGACAATAGCCTTCGAATATGGGAGTAGTTGGAACTAATGCGTCTTTATGAACAATGACGTACGAAATTAAACTGAGTGAGATATCCAGCGTTCGAATATCGGAGTAGTTAGAACTAATGCGTCTTTATGAACAATGACAGATTCAACTCGCTGAATGTTGGAAATAATAATCCTAATCATCATCTTAAACATAACGACAAACACCATACTTGTAAATAATAATCCTAATCATCCTCTTAAACATAACGACAAACACCATACTTGTCGGGTCAACTTTGCACGCAAAAAGACTGAAGTCAGAGGTAAAGTCAGAGCAGAAGTACAATGCTTGCCGGGAAAAGGAGTGAAGTCAGAGCAGTGGTACAATGCTCACTATTCCACAACACAACACAGAGTTTAAGTCATATAATGAATTTTGGTGAATAAATATGGGCAAGCATTCACTCCACAATTGTTGCTCACATTTCACAACTTTGTTGCTCACACTTCACAACCCCTGCAAGTTCAGAAAAACAATTATTATGTAAAATTTCCCATGTTTTGGATTAATTATTTGCTCTGTCATGTATTAATGTCAAATTTGTATGTTAAGATAAATATGAATGTGAAAAGCATTTGCATTGTTGGGCAAATGAGAGAAGATGACACTCTGTGAAGTAGTGAGCAGAAAATCGTGGAGGAAATATTGGTAGCGTGTGAAAACCAAACATTTACTTTGATGGGTAAATCGCAGTAAGTTTTTTGTGTGAGATGGTGCCTCCATTTATCAAGCACATATATTTTCCTATGTTTGAAATAAAATATAAAGTATGTTATGTTATGATGTGGTCTTAAACATTCATGAGTAAATTTACCCCAACCCCTTTTGTTTTTACTCTGTTTTGTCGTGAGTTATTTCTTTTATAGTATTTACATCTGTGTAGTCATGAGTTATTTCCTTTATAGTATTTAAGTCTATGTGTAGTTGCAAAATCCTTTCCGCAACTGCATATATTTTCATTTGTTTGAAATATAATATAAAGTATGTTATGTTGTGATGTGGTCTTAAACATTCATGAGTAAATTTACCCCAACCCCTTTTGTTTTTACTCTGTGTGAGTTATTTCTATTTTAATTAAGTCCGTGTGTGGTTGCAATATCCTTGACCCAATTGAAGTTGACTTTGCTCGAACCGACCTCTCCTCTCCTATGTCGCGTAAGATTTTTCTAACATGGTATGGGAGCACGTTAAATATTTTTAGTGTCAAAACAAGTGTCTTTGTTAACAATTGAAAATTGTTATTTCTAACATGCTCAATGCTATTTGAGGAGGCTAAATATTGTTAGTGTAAAAACAAGTGTTTTTGCTAGCAATTGAATTTTGTTTTGAGCGCAGATTGTTTTTTCATTTGGAGCGAATTTACCAGAAGGTAGAAAGTTTAGTTGGCAACATTAGAAAATTTTATTTACACTCAGAAATGGCAACATCAAACAACAACTTGACTAATCCTCAAATACCTCAATTTAATGGCAAAATTATGATTATTGTGGTATATCAATGAAGGCCCTTTTTCGTTTCAAGACATTTGGGATTTGGTGGAGAATGGTTTTCAAGAACTAGCATATGCAGTGGCATATAATGCCTTGTCTTAAGAAGAAAGGAATTTGTTGAGGGACAATAAAAAGAAGCATTCAAGACATTTGAGATTTGGTGGAGAATGGTTTTCAAGAACTAGCATATGCAGTAGCATATAATGCTTTGTCTTAAGCAGAAAGGAATTTGTTGAGGGACAATAGAAAGAAGCATTCAAAAGTTGTGTTCTATATTTTCCGAGTAGTTCATGAAAGTATTTTCCTAAGGTTTGCAAAAGCAACGAAGTCCAAACAAGCATGGGACACCCTTTAGAAAGCCTACCAAGACATGGCAAAAGTCAAGACAAAAAAACTACAAATGATGAGAAGATCTTTTGAAACACTTTGTATGAAAGAGTCTGAGAATGTATATTCATTTCTTACACATGTAATTGGACTAGTTACAAGTCAAGACAACAAAAATACAAATGATGAGAAGATCTTTTGAAACACTTTGTATGAAAGAGTCTGAGAATGTATATTCATTTCTTACACATGTAATTGGACTAGTTACTCAAATCAGGTCTGATGGTGAAACACTTGAGGAAAGAAGAATAGTTGAGAAAGTTCTTAGAAGTTTTCTAGCAAGATTCATTGTCATTGTTGTGGCCATAGAAGATACAAACGATCTCTCACATTTCTAAGTGGATGAGCTTCATGCATCACTGGTTTCTCATGAGCATATGCTGAATAGAGCGATAAGCACCTCATTGGAGCATGCCTTCAAGATGCAAGCTTCATTTGGTCAAGGTAGAGGTAGAGGAAGGTCATATGCTAGAGGAAGAGAAAGAAACCCCCACATAGGTTGAAGAAGCAGCCCTTCAAACTCAAGTGGAAGAGGTAGAAATCAAATTCCAAGTCAAGGCCCAAGCAAAAATCAAGCACAAGGTCAGAGATACGATAAATCTCAAGTTCAATAGCATTACTATAAGAAGTATGGTCGTTATGCAAATGAATGTAGAAAGAAACAATATGACATTAGTAACAAACCAATTGTAAATTTCACAAAAGAAAATCAGAACCATGATAACATGTTTGATAACATGTTTTTAGCTTGTAATGTAGCACAGGAAAAACAAATTGATATATGGTATCTAGATTCAGGGTGTAGGAACCACATGTCAGGAAACATAGAATTGTTTTCTAATCTACTTGAAAGTGTGAAATCTGAAGTGACATTAGGGATTGGTAGCAAAGTCTCTATCATGAGAAAAGGAAGAGTAAATATCGTAACTAAGAAGGGGGAGAAGAAGTACATCTCAAATGTTTACTTTGTCCCCAATCTGAAGAATAACCTCATAAGCATTGGACAACTCATTCAAAAGGGCTACAATGTCTTCTTCAAAAATGATGTGTGAACAATTTCAGGCCGGCCTCCAAGCAAACAAATTATTGCAAAGGTTCAAATGACAAACAATAGAATGTTTATCTGAAGATAAGACCAGATTTCAAGGAAGAAGGTGCACAAGCGAAACTCTCAATGAACTCACAAAAGGATGGAAGAAAAGATGCAGCTATCACTCAAGTGAACTATCAAGCAGATGTCAAAGACGAAAATTGGTTATGGCATTTGAGATTTGGACATCGCAACATTGGAGGTTTGAATTTGCTGCATAGGAAAGGCATGGTGAAGGGATTACCACTCATACAAAAACTAGACAACCTATGTGAAGGATGTATCTTGAGCAAGAAACATAGAGAGACATTTCCAGTAGGGAATTCAGTAAGGGAAAATTCACCTTTAGAGATTTTCCACTTACATTTCTGTTGATCAATGAAGACACCATCAATTAGTGGCATCCACTATTTATTGCCTTCATATATGACCACACAAGGAAGACATGGGTCTATCTCGTAAAATAGAAAAGTGAAGAGATTGAACACTTTCACTAATACAAGGCTGTTGTTGAGAAGCAAAGTGGATACTGCATCAAATTCCTCAGGACTGACAAAGGCGGAGAATACATCTCAAATGATTTCCTTCGATTTTGCAGGGATCATGGAATTCACAAGCAATTTACAACAAGGTATACACCTCGGCAAAATGGTGTAGTAGAAAGGAAGAATACAACCATTATGGAGATGGCAAGGAGTATGTTGAAGGAAAATAATTTGCCAAATGATTATTGGGCTGAAGATGTCGCTTGTGTAGCATATATCTTGAATAGATGCCCAACCAAAAGCGTCCAGAACGTGGTTCCTGAAGATACATGGAGTGGAAGAAAGCATAGTGTCACTCACATGAGAATTTTTGGTTTTGTGGCATATGCATATATCCAGGATGAGTTGAGAAAGAAGTTGGAAAACAAGGTGGGGGAGAAATGAATATTTGTTGCATACAATGATGAATCTAAGGCATACAAACTCCGTAATCCATTAACCAAGAAAGTCATAATAAGTAGAGATGTGCATTTCATAGAAGACGAAGTGTGGGATGGATGTTTAGAGAAGACAATAAATGTCGAAGAATGTCTACCACATGAGGACAAAGAGGAATTGATAACAAGAAGCAATTCCTCATCAGTGACTCCCTCTACACCTATTCAAGCGCAACAAAGCAGGCAACTAGTAACACCATCAAAAAATAATAGGACAGTGTTGTGTAGTCAAGGAAGTGCTTCTCCAAGCACGCCGCAAAGTGCAACACCAAGTGACATGTCAAGTCCATCTTCAGCAAGCACAAGAGGACTGAAATTCAGAAATTTAAATGAAATTTATGAGCAAGATGAAGTTGATAGCAACACTGGTCTAAATCCATTATTTGCTTTGTTTTGTCATGTAGATGACCAAATCCACTTTGAAGATGTAGTTAAAGAAGAAAAATAAGTTGCGGCAATAAAGGAACAAATAGAAGCAATAAAAAAGAATGACACGTGGGAGTTAGTGGACTTGCCACAAGGAAAACAAATCATTGGAGTGAAGTGGGTGTACAAGACTAAGAGCGACATTAAGGGAAAGATTGAAAGGCACGAAAAAAGGCTAGTTGTCGAAGGATACAAGTAGTAGCATGGAAGAGCTTATTCAGAGTTGTTTGTGCCAGTCACAAGGATGGAGAGAATGCTTACAGTGGTGGTGATTTTCACGCAACATAAATGGAAAGTGTATCGAATATACATAAAATCAGCATTCTTAAATGGAGTGCTGAAAGAAGAAGCGCATGTTGCGAACCGCCCGGTTATGATGTAGAAATCCAAGAAGACAAGGTGTATCGGTTAAGGAAAGCCTTTTATGGGTTCAAGCAAGCACCACCTTTTATGGGTTCAAGCAAGCACCACATGAATGGTATAGAAGGATAGATGCTTACTTATTGGACAATGGATTCAAAAAATGTGACAGTGAGCCTACTCTCTACATCAAAGAGAGCGATGGTAACATTCTTATTGTCATCTTATATGTAGATGATTTGATTTTTGTCGACAGTGATGGTTTTCTCATCGATGATTTCAAACAAGTAAAAGAATGAATTTGAAATGACTCACTTGGGGTTGTCAATATATTTTTTGGGCATAGAAGTGAAGCAAACAGAAAATTGATTTTTTATATCTCAAGCAAAGTATGCAGCAGGCATTTTGGAGAGGTTTAAGATGCAGAACAACAATCCTGCAACAACTCTAGTTGTCATGCAGTTGAAGTTGAATAAATAATATTGCGGCAACAATGTCAATCTGACATTATACAAAATCATGATAGGCAGCTTGATGTTTTGACTGCCACTAGGTCAAATATAATGTATGCAATGAGCTTGGTATCGAGGCTCATGGAGACACCCAAGGAAACACATTAACAAGCACCAAAAACGATTCTAACGTATGTCAATGGGACAAAATTGTATGACATTTTGTACACCGCAATAGATTATTTCAGGTTGGTTGGTTACACTGACAGTGATTGGGCAAGAAGTGTCGACGATAGAAAGAGCACATCATGATATGTTTTTCACTTAGGTTCTGGAGCCATTTTAAGGGCCTCCAAGAAGAAGCCAATAATGTCACTGTCAACAATAGATGTTGAATTTGTCATGACAACAATAGTAGTGTGTTAGGTAGTTTGGATGATAAGCATGTTGATGGATCTTGGCCATGACCAAGAGGCAACAACAACTATATTTTGCGAAAACACATCTGCAATTGAATTGTCAAAGAATTCTATCTTTCACAAGAGGACCAAGCACATTGATGCTAAATTTCATTATTTTAGAGAGTTGATTAACAATGATGAAATTGTTTTGCAGCACTACAGGTCAGAGGAACAGTTTGCTGATATTTTCACAAAGCCATTGGCACGTGAAAATTTTGTTTATCTCAGAGATTGTTTGAGAATTGTCAATGGTGGCAGTTGTGATTAAAGGGGAGTGTTAGAGATAATAATCCCAACCACCGTCTCAAGCACATTGAAAAACACCATGCTTGCCCAGTCAACTACTGCATGGTTACGATTTTGCTTGCAGGCAAAGGCACTGAAGTGAGAGCAGAAGTATAATGCTCTCCATTCCGCAACATAGCGAAAAGTTTAAGGAATTTAATGAATTATGGTAAATAAATATGGGAAAGCATTCACTCTGCAAGTGTTTCCCACACTCCACAACACCTACAAGTTTAGAAAACCAATTTCTATGTATCGCCCATGTTATATATTAATTATTTGCTCTATCATGTATTAATGTCAAATTTGTATGTTGAGATAAATATGAATCTAAAATTCATTTGCATTGTTTGGCAAGTGAGATAGGCTGAAACTATGTGAGGTAGTGAGGAGAAAATCATGGAGGAAATATTGATGGGGGCGTAAAAACCAGTTTGGCCGAGTTTTACATTCATTTACTAGGCAACCCAATGATACATAAATCATAGTAAGTTTTTTGTGCTTTTCACTTGGAACTGCAAATATAATACAAAGTATGTTATGTTGCAATGTCATCTTAAACATTCATGAGTAAATTTAAAGCAACCCTTTTCATTTTACTTTGTTTGTTGTGAGTTATATCCGATGTATTATTTGACACGGTGTGTAGTTGTCATATCCTTTCCGAAACTGAATTTTTGTTTTAATTAATTCCTTGTGTGGTTGCTATATCCTTACCCCAACTGAAATTTTTTCTTTTACTCTTTTCTATCGTAAGTTATTTCATGTGTATTATTTAAGTCGTGTGTAATTACGATATCCTTTCCGCAACTGAATTTCTGTTTTAATTAAATCCCTATATAATTGTGATATCCTTGCCGCAACAGATCTCTAAGCTAATTTCCTCTCCACTGCCGGGTAAATTTTTTCTAACACTAAACCCAAACAACCCAAAAAGACACTAAACCGAAACAACCCTAAAAATTCATAGAGTGGATAATAACGGTCTAATACCAAATTAAAATGAGTGATATGTTCACCTTTAGATTCTCGAACAAGTCATATGGGAGCAGTTCATCATCATGCGGTGCAAGGATGCCTGCAGTTCATCATCATGCGGTGCAAGGAAGGCATCCGTAGAATTCAGTCCCCAAGAATCTAGCCTCATGTTTCCTATCACCATCACATTAGTCGCAAAAATTGGAAAGTGAGAGTGGGGAGCCATAATTTTGAAAAATACCATTGTTGTAATTATATAATTTTGTTAAAAATAGACTTCGCTAGTCTATAAAGGTTTATATTACTTGGTTTATATTAATAAAAATTATTTTATTATAAATTAATATCAAATATAATAATTAAAAATAAATATCAAAAGAAATAAAACCTTAAAATTTACAATGATTATTTTCAATAATTTAAAAATCGATTATTTTAACATTAATATATAATTGCCTTTCCTTAAAATTATTCTATTCATTTATTCTCCGAAGAAGTCATATTGTTTAAAGATATATTTATTAATAACATTAAAACAAATATATTTATAGGTGCAAAAAATTTCAGAAAGTTTAATTTAATTACAATTTAAATTTTTAATATAATTTATTAAAAGATATATATTATTAATAACATTATAAGAATTTATAATACTTCAAAAAATCTCAGAATAATTTAATTCAGTTGCATTTTAAAAATGATAAAATATAATATATTTTATTTTTTCTTTTAAAGTTATAAGCACTATCATGTACACTTTATGGTTTGAGGATAATAGATATTAATCATCATCTTATTCTTTCACATCATGATGATTTAGAATGTGCTTTTTTTAATAATCATTTAAAATCATTTTGAATATTATGGTATTGGTATGATATTAGTGATTTTAACGTTATTTATTATGCATATATTATAAAGACTAATCATTATGGTAAAATGTTATTGATAATTGATTGAGTGTGGTAAGAGAGCATGAGGCCATCTAGTTTGGTTAATGAGTACAACTCATATTCAAATTTTTACATGCACAGGTTGTGTGCTTGTTGAATAAATCACACATGGGTGATGGGGCTATCTAAAGTAGCTTGGATCTCTATCAAAGTTTGGGGGTGGTGTAGGTCTAGAATGGTGTTCATGATTCCACTCATTATCAATTATGTCGCTATTTAGGTTGGAAGGTGTTAAACAAATTTTCCTTGAATTTAAATCATGTTTCTCTATCATGTGTCTTTTACTTTGATTAGTCATAAATATTTTAAAGGAAGGCCTTGTGACACCCTTCGAAATTAATGATTACATCCATAGGTTGTGTTCTTGTTGAATGAACCACACATGGGTCATAGGGCTATCCAAAGTAGCTTGGATCTTTATAGAAGGTCGGGGATAGTGTAGGTCTAGGATGGTCTCCATGACTCTACTCATTATCACTTAAGTAGTGATGTAGGTCTAGGATGGTGTCCATGACTCTACTCATTATCACTTAAGTGACTTAGGTTCACACATTTTCATTGAAGTTAAATGATGTTCCTCTATCATGTCTTTTTTACCTATGATTAGTCGTAAATATTTTAAGGGAACGTTTTGTGGCTCAGAATTCAGGAGGATGTTCTTTAAGAAACAAAAAAGTAATTAAAATTCAATTTAATGAGTAAAAAGATTTAAGTAAAAACATATGAATAAAAAGAAATTCTAAATAAAATCTAAAGTTAAAATTAAAAAA
>APFE030317064.1:0-10941 GCA_000404065.3 Pinus taeda | reverse complement strand
TATATGATGTCAGTGACCATGTTTACGATACATGATGACAATATATCTTTGATGATGACACTTGACAGTGATGACCCCTATTCTTATGACTCTTGACGAAGACGATTCTTGATAACATCTGACAATACGGATTCATGACAGTGATGATGTTCCTTGATGACACTCATTCCTATGACATGGATGTTAATTTTTGTGACAGTGATATGATAACAACTCTCTAGAGATCAGAACGTTTAATTCACAAATGTAGTTGTGAATTGACTTGGGTTGGCCCTATGAACCCTGATGTATTTGATGTTTCTCATTCTTATTGTACTCTGTATCTCAACTGAACAATTGGTGAATATCTAATAGAAGAAGAATCTAGTTGGGTTGTGCCCTGGTCTCTGACGTAAATCTTGGTGTCTCTGTTGTGTACGCTTTTCTTATGTTGTTCCTTACTGTTCCGTTGCATTGTTGATATTATTTTTCTCTCTACATAATTGTTAATGATATGATGTTATGGGGTGAATGTAATATGAAAATGTTGAAAAAGTTTTAAATTGCAATTATCTACAACAAAGAACAACCTAGCCCCAGTAATTTAGATGGTATTCGAGGTGGGTAGATGAAAAGTCATTGAGAACACCCTTGTGAAGACACCAATGTATAAGTGAAAAGTGAAAGAGATGAAGATTACAGAGACCTAAAAGAATGCTAGGGTTTGAAGGAAACCCTAGGAAGCCTTTATTTTTGCAAATAGAAGCTAGGGTTTGAGAGAAACCCTAGGAGTGGCCTTGATATGGAGAAGGCCCGATATGATTCATAATTGTTCATGATATACTTTGTAAGAGGCCATTCAGTTATTCAAGTACCTATGACAGACTCAGAGAAACCCTAGATGGACTTGTCTCCTACCCAATAAGAGATGATATGATTCGGATCTAGTGATCATCGTTAACCGGGCTTGGAAAGATGTGGAATGAGAATACAGGTGGTACTCATGAAGATGCATTTCTTCTGAAGATAGTGACTTTATGACAACGTCTTTTCTCTTATATGATGTCAGTGACCATGTTTACAGTACATGATGACAATAACGTTTGATGACAGTATATCTTTGATGATGACACTTGACAGTGATGACACCTGTTCTTATGACTCTTGATAAAGATGATTCTTGATAACATTTGATGACATCTGATAATACTGATTCGTGATAGTGATGATGTTCCTTAATGACACTTATCCCTATGACATGGATGTTACTTCTTGTGACAATGATATGACAACAACTCTCCAGAGATCAAATTGTTCAGTTCACAAACGTAGTTGTGAACTGACTTGGATTAGCCCTAAGAAGCCTGATGTGATTGATGTTTCTCATTCTTATTGTACTTTATATCTTAGCTGAACAATTGATGAATATCTAATATAAGAAGAATATGGTTGGGTTTCCCCCGTGTGGTGTTTTGCCCTGGTCTCTAACCTAAAACCTAATGTCTCTATTGTGTATGGTTTCCTTCTATTGTTCCTTACTAGTTTCGCTGCATTGTTGATATTATTGTTCTCTCTACATAATCGTTAATGATAATATGATGTTATGGGGTGAATGTAATATGAAAATGTTGAAAAAGTTTTAAATTGAAATTATCTACAATAGAGAACAATCTAGCCCTAAAAATTAACATGGTATCAGAGGTGGGTTGAAGAAAAGTCTTTGAGATCACCCCTATGAAGACACCAATTGATAAGAGAAGAGTGAAAGAGATGAAGATTGTAGAGACCTAAAAGAATTCTAGGCTTTGTAGGAAACCCTAGGAAGCTTTTATTTTTGCAAACAATGGCTAGGGTTTGAGAGAAACCCCAGGTGGACTTGTCTCCTAACCAGTAGGAGATGATATGATTTAGATCTGGTGATCATAGTTAGCCGGGCTTGTAAAGATGTGGAATGAGAACACAGGTGGTATTCAAGAAGACATATTTCTTTTGAAGACAATATTGACATATGGTTGATGGTCTGTGGCGCAGGATTAAGAGAGAGCTGAGAACTTCCTTAAGATAATTACTTTCAAGACTTATGTTATTTTCTACTTTTGTTTAGATTTATCGTTTTAGTCTATTGTTTATTCTTCCTGCATGAATATAAAAATTCTTTTAAATTCTTGAATGAGGTTGTGTTCAAGGAAAGCAAATCCTTCTCTTGGATCATCATGTTATAGAGCATTGAAGGAAGAGTTAGCTCTCAGAGGGAGTTGGTGCAGGAAGAGTAAACTCCAAGAGGGAGCGTGTGTAGGACAATGAAAAATCCACTCTTATATGTAGAGAAGATAGACAATCCTAACTTATTATTAGGTACACTTTCATTATGCTATTATTACTCTTACTCTTGTTCTGGGGTCTACAGGTACATCAAATGGATATAAGGACCTAGTCCTCAATATTGAGATTAAGGAGGATGCATAGCCACCCTTCTGATTAGATTGGCAATGGACAAGGGCCCAAACCTCGAAGGAAGGATTGCAATCCCCCAAGTTGATGACTATGACTAAAGAGGCTTCCTATTTAAAGGGAGCAAATTGTCATGTAACAATGAGATATTCTAAAGATGAGAAGCTATATGCCCTTCATGCAAGGACCATTCTAGATGATAAGATATAGTAGTGTCAAATGCTTTTGTGATATTAAACAGTGATAAAAAAATAGATGCTCTCAAAGAAGATGGACTATGACAAGATCCTAGCACTTGTTGCTAGATGCACTACTATCAGATGAATGTGAAGTGAGCTTCCTCCATGATGTGCTTAAGGAAGAAGCATACTTACAGTTACCTTAGAGCCTTGAGGCACTTGACAACAGATTGAAGGACATACTCAAGCAAGTTCCCTGGACTTGGCATGGTTGGAATGATGGACATATGATGCAAACTCCAACCATTCTTCATGATTGAAGGTATGTCTTTGATGTTTGGTTTCATATATGCTAATAATTTATCTTCTATTAGGATTTAGATCATCGTTGTGTTTAGTCCCAGAGGGTGTTAACCTCTGAGCCCATATGATCAACTACTTGAGATTAGAAGTGGAATAGAGAGATGATGAGGACTTCCTTAAGGGAAGTATGCTGTTTGAAACTTGGCATCATGGATTATACTGAAGCAGTTGAGAGAGACTCCTCTTCAGATTCAAACTTGATGGATCCCATGATAAACAAACAACCAAATGGATCTTTGCCTTGCAACATGTTCATTGACCCAGATAGAGCCTGGATACATATATTAGGTTGTTGTTAAACATGTGCTGAGACAACTATTAATCATATATTGGATTACACTATCGGACTTGATGGATACATTGATGATGATGGATTGGAAATGTTGTTGACAGGAAGAGCACATTTGGGTATTGTTTCAGCTTGGGGTCTGCCATGATTTCCTAGATAAGTCAGAAACAAAATTTTGTTGCTTTGAGTACAAAAGGTAGTAAATTGTTGCTAGCATGGCTAGTTGCAAGGCAGTGTGATTGAGAAAGCTCTTTGGAGAGGTGATTGACCATGTATTGGGCACAACTGTGATATACTGCAACAACAAGAGTGGGATCTGACTTTCTGAGAATCCAATGTTCCACGATAGATCCAAGCATGTTGAGATTATATATCACTATATTCGGTATATGGAGTAGAGAAGAGCAATAAGGCTCCAACTCATCTCCTGATGAGCAAATAACTGACATTCTTACCAAGCCTTTACCAAAAGGGAAGTTCTTGGTATTCAGAGAGCAACTTGGACTAGTGGATGTGACCCTCCCAGGAAAGGGTCATGACTGATCGAGAACATTGAGTTATGCTCTTCCCCCCTGTTTGAGCTCTTGGGGTGGAAATGGAGTCAAAAAGCTCTTGCAGTTGAAGGAACTTTGGACAATAGGATAGTGTGTGATCCTTACCCCTCGCGGTAAGTTTGCATCTCGCCCATTGTCACTATAGGGTGTGTGTGAGATCCTTGTCACTTATGAGAAGTGGGTATCTCCCCCTAACATCAAGTCTAGGACTTGACAGAGTATACCCTAGTATGCATCCTACCCACAAGTTGGGCTTGTTGGGATTGCCACCCATTTGGCCAATGGGTGAGGAGACTTGAGATAGTCTGTGATCCTTACCATTTATTTTAAGTGGTATCTCGCTCAAGTGATGGGATGCAGGTGTTCTACCACTTGATTCTTAAGGATCAAGGTGGGAAGATTATGGAACAATAGGATAGTGTGTGATCCTTACCTATTATGGTAAGTGGTATCTCACCTATTGACATTATATATAGGGTGGCAGACGTATCTCCCCTATGATGATTCTTCTTCTTTAGATTGTGACATCATTGTTCAACTGAGATTAAGGTCATGGAACCTGACTTGAAGACCAGTAGGGTTTGAAGGATTAATCGATCTCCCCTACGATCGGTTGTGGATTCTTCTTCATCTATGAAACAAGATGAGATGCGATGAGACGAGACATGACGAGATGAGAAGAGTTGAGATATGATGAACCAAACCTGTACATCCAAAATGAGACTTTTGATGCAAATGGAAATTCCCCCCTAGCTGAGAGGTAGTGTTGAAAACTGGGGCAGCTATGAGATGAATTTCCCATGAGATACCCTACTGCCCCAAAGGAAAGCCCATCTTACCCCAAGAAGAATGCAAATTAGATAAAAGAGAAAATTCGAAATTGGTTAAAGGAATTATTATTATCATTGATATTTGATGAGACAAATTTATTTGGGCAAACAATTATTTTGAGAATATATTGATCTCAAATGGAAATTGAAAGGGGTTTTTATTAATTGGTTTTTAAAATCATCAAAGGGTCAAATGAAAATCCTAAGTCGGCCTCATAATCAAGATCAAGTCGGCTTGCCTCCAAAAGGCACCCTCTTGCATGACAAATCCTCTATATATTGGCACACCTATTTCTCCATTTGGTAAGCTATTAACACAATCTTTTGTGATTTGTATGGCATAACATCTTCCATGACTTGCATCTGTAATCTCTATGGAGGCTCAGGTCTGTGGCTCGCTAATCTTAGTAGTATGGCTTGATGATCTCTATAGTATAACCTCTATGGTATGGTCACACATTTCTTTGTGATGAGATCCACATATTTTTTATGGATCTATGGCATCGCATCATACATTATAGTGTGGCATCACATCATACATTACAGTGTGGCATTGCTTGATTCCTGTGGATCCTATGTCTCTATGGAACACATAATTTTTTGTGGATCATATGGCATGCATATTTATAGTGTTCACATCTTTCCAGTGGTTCATATCTATATTATTGTGGTTTGCACTCTACAATGCTCCCATCTTTTCTATGGTTCGCAACATACATTACAATGGCTCAATGAAATCACTTTAGCAATGGTTTTGTGGCATTGCATTGTTGCAAAGGTTTGTTCTATTGGTTCGTGGTTTGTCTATCTTCATGACACCGCATTAGTATTAGTTCTAAGGCTCGCAACGACTACTATTACTATGACTCGCACTTATGTTATGTGGTTCGCACTCTATATTCTATGGTTCACTATACTGGCTCGCTCGATATACATGGTGGTTTGATATATCTGTACTCGCATACACTGAGGCTCACTTTCTATACTTTGAAGCTCGCATTACATTATCATGTTTCACTTATACAGTGACTTGCTTCTATTGTGGCTCATAGTAGTTCGAATTACTTTTACTTCACTATGGCTCATATTAATTATCTGTGGTGGTTCATGATGTGTCGTTACCCTTGTTGCATGGCGGATACATATATGATATAGCAGTAACCTTGAATAACAATGACCTTAATATACGACAGTGCCCATGTGGATGACAGTGATAACATACCCTTGATGAATGACATCGCATTGATAACATACCCTTGATGAGTGACATGGTAGTGATAACAGTGACCTTGATGGATGACATAACAAAGACCTTGATGAATGACATGGTAGTGATAACAGTGACCTTACTCTTATATGATGACAATGACTTTGCTCTTATATGATGTTAGTAACCCTGTTTATGGTACATGATGACAATAACCTTTAATGATGACACACGTTCTTATGACTCTTGACAGACAAGATTATTGATAACATTTGATGACATTTGACAGTACTAATTCGTGACAGTGATGATGTTCCTTGATAACACTTATTCCTATGACATGGATGTTACTTCTTCTGATAGTGATATGACAACAACTCTCTAGAGATCAGATCGTTCAATTCACAAACGTAGTTGTGAACTGACTTGGGTTCGCCCTCAAAAGCTTGATGTGACTTATGTTTCTCATTCTTGTTGTACTTTATATCTCAGCTAAACAATTGATGGATATCTAATAGAAGAATAATTTGGTTGGGTTTTCTTTCTTGTGGGGCTTTGCCCTGATCTCCGACCTAAATCCTAGTGTCTCTATTGTGTATGCTTTTCTTATATTGTTCCTCATTGTTCCGCTGCATTGTTGATATTATTGTTCTCTCTACATAATTGCTAATGATGATATGATGTTATGGGGTGAATGTAATATGAAAATATTGAAAAAGTTTTAAATTGCAATTATCTACAACAAAGAATAATATAGCTCTAAAAGTTAGCACAAGCCTTATGAAATGCATTTCAAATCCATACCAAACACAATTCCACACATGGTACGACCCCCTAGGATGTGTTTCTTGCAACTTTGGTTGCACCATCTTTGGACGAGCTGAAGTATTGTACTTTATCTTAATTACTATGATAGTATAAAGTGCACCATTTTTGTCCTAAATTGTGATTCCAAACCTGGTTTTCAGCGCTAAGCTTTCTCAAGTATTGAGCAAGTCTCATGGTCATTTTAGTGAATAAAGATCTAACCATTGGGTGATGGACAATTACCTTCGTATGATTTTAGAATATATAAGGTCTAAACTACTTGAGAGCCTTGAACATTGCAAATGCGTGCTTATTGAGAGCTGGGTAGTTCAGTCCAGCCCCTTATAAAATAATGCTCATAGATGGTTTGGGCAATCATTCCCTTGCTCACTTGTTTGTGTGAGCACTATTACAAGGGAATGGTCAGATGTGAATGTGAAAAATCTTCATTAAAATCAGGTTTGTGAAGTGCAAGAATTTTTTGTTATCGCAGATTTGCTTTTTTCACAAGCTTCCTTCTCAACAGGTATCAATTTCAAGATTGCATCCATCTTTATCATCTATTGAAGTGACTTAATACTTTTAGAAAAATCAGGGACAAATATTCTAACAAAATTTATCTTGCTAAAAAATGATTGCATTTACTTTTTACTGATTGGCATGGGAATTTGCATGAATGCTTTAGTATTTTTTAGATCTATGGGAATCCCATCTATTGAGATGATAAGATCAAGAAGTTTACCTTTAGATACAACAAACATGCTCTCCTTGGGATTAAGGGAAATGTCATATTTGCAACATCTCTTGAAGATCTGTGTCAGGTACTGGATGTGGGAGCCTTGTTTTTATAGCAAACCTTTACAAGTTTACACCATCAAGGTAGATCATGACACTCTGATTTATTATCCCTTTGAAAGCTTTGTTCATAGCTTGTTAGAAAGTGGCTTTGAGATTGATTAATCCAGAAAGCATATATTGATAGGTGAATGTTCCCAATTTCATATAAAATATGGTTGTTGGCCTAACTGCTTCCACCACCGGTACTTGATTGTAGCTAGAGAAACCATCCAAAAGAGAGAAAATCTTTCAACCAGATACTAACGACAGAATATGCTCAATATCACCATGAGACTTAGTGATGAAACAAAAATATTTTGTGATATAAATTAGGCTTGTCATCATTGTAGGGTATATGTCAATGGGATGGAACAATGGAACATATAGGTTGGAGGCTAGTGCAAATCATGAATAAACTTGCAATTTATGTGATGTAACCTTTGATCCCTGCACAAAGACAAGTCTAGAAACAAGGAGAAAGGCAAGGGTATCAGCTTCTAGCAAAGAAAATAAAACCAACATTGTGCTTTGGGGTCTACACACGCCACAAACAAAATTGAATTGAAAATTACTCTAGCATTGGGTGGCTTGAGGCTTCAGGAAAACGAAAACCACACAAAGCAGTTGGCATGGGTTTCAATTTTTCAGTTTTTTTCACTTTGCTAAATTCCAGGTCAAATTTCAACAAACTCGTGCAATTACCAGGGAACTTACTCATCTTGGAATTGGGATTCAAGAAGAAGTTTAGGTTCGATTTGAGATTCGCCAAACTGGGTTTACATTTGTTCAAAAGACTTGAGATTCAGTGATGAATTTCGAATTTCAAACAAAAAATGCACCGAATATGGTGACTTAGCTTCCACCTAGTCCTAGTCCTAGTCCAATTGATCCTAGATCACAAGAAAAAAATCGAAGTCTTCCGTGTCAAGAGGAAGTCTTAGTAGATAGTATAATTATTTGTTTCTTTTTGTTAAATTCCTGAATACCAAATCTGATTTATATCCCAAGAAATTTTTATACCTAGAAAATTTGATTTAACCCAGTAAATTATTTTGAAATTGCTGAATAAAAATACACTTGTAATTAACAATAGACTTTGTAGCAGAAGCACAAGTAGAAAATCAATCACATGACAGAAAATTATAAAACCCTCCAATTTATCCTTTATTTTATTTCTCAAAATAAATAAGGGTTCCCTTACAAGGAAAATGGCCCACAGAGAATGACAGATTTTTATATTCATAGAACCTGGAAAACCTCTGTCCCCTGAAAAACCTCGACCAAATGAAAAAAATGGTTTCTCTCTCCTAGATGCCACTCATATGACCTACACGGTACACAACTCACTTGAAACAAGCCAATCCGTAAATCATATGGCCTCCCTATGCAAGCCCTCAACTCATGTGAGTTAGATCTTGATCATTTGCGAATTCTATGCTCAATAGCTCATGCTTCAAAAGTTTTTCCTTCAGAATTTCGTGCTGCAACAATTCTTTCTTCTTAGCCCCGAGTCTCTCCCTAATCATTTAAGAAAATCAATTTCTCAATGATTATCATGTATCCTTCTCCTCTCCTTAGGCTTTCTTTTATAATTTCTCATTGAGCCAAATCCCTAACCCTAATCTCCAATGTGATGGATGGCTAGGATTAAATCCTACTCCACTCGAGATCAATGGTAGAGATTACATCTAATTCACTAAAGTGAATAATCCACTCTTATGTAAAAAACCTTAGCCCAATAGCCAACATTAATTAATTAATTAATCAATATGACTTTACTTAGGAAAGAATCATAAAAGTCACTTAATAAATTAAGCCAACACCTAGAGAGGTTTTGGACAACTCCTACAAGCTTGACACAACCTATGCTGCTATAATCATCAACATTTTTGTTTAGAATCTAGTTTCTAGGACATTAAGCACTTTGTCTTTATTATGAAATTTTGTAAACATTATATGACAACTTAAGTAAGAACATCGAACCTACCTTTGAACTGTTAACTATGTATCATGACGCTCTATTTCTTTTCATGGTTGATGTTATTTGTTACAATGTATTGATGACAAGTATTTTTTGTTGAAACTTGGAAGCTGATGTTATGGTTGAGCATTTGATGACAATGATATGACTGTTGTAATGTCCCTTGGGATAAAATTTCCCTTAGGATTAGAAAAGAGAACTTAACAAGTTTTGTATTCTAACAATATACTTCAATTTGGCAATTAGGAACAATATCGAAATGTAATGAAATAGAATAATCAGGGATTTAACAGTTTGTTCCCATGAACCAATTTAACAATACATAAGCAATTTAGATCCACAGTCCTCCCAATACAATTGAAATACACAACAACAACTATTACACCAACCAAACCCTATTGCCATAATACCCTAAATATGAACTTGTAACCAGCCTCAGTAGCTTCTATTTCTGACTGTCTTTGTGATGCTACAGGACTACACAGAGATGGTCTAGTGCCTAGATCAAGTTCCAACTCCAACATGCTGCCGTAGATTCCTTATGAAACAGGATCACAGAGTGTGTTGTTGTCGTCCAACAACCCTTTGTTGTTAAGTAACCTTCCATTGTTCAAAATCAGACTTCAATAGTGGTATGCTGCCACTATGACTCCTCGAAGAGGGAGCCACTGCCACCTGTTAACACCCAGGTTGTTCCCTATGACTCCCAAGGGAATACGGCCGGGGTAACCACTAACCAATCTTGGGATTACAACTTCTAGCCCAGCTGTAATCAGAGAGGGCTCTCTCTGTAAGGTTTGTCACTGTTCTATGAAGATTTTAGGCTAGTTATGAAGTAAAGGTTTGTTTGTTTTATGTTTGGTTGGGAGGATGTTTTCTGATAGTTTTGAAGAGTTCTATGTAGGTGAATTAGTCCATTGGGCAATGGAGTCTGTGGCTGTGGGTTTCTTGGAATCCTGAGTTTGGTGCCGCTGGAATTACAGGGCCTTTATATATTTCGTGAAACAAACTGTAGATTGTGATAATGGAGTGTGAACAACCAGTGAAAAGCAATTAAGAATTCTTCACTAAGCTGGGATGTGAGAAAGGGATGTATTCCATAGGAGCAAACTTGAATTCCTGAAACAATAGATCACTGTGATGATATAGTGTGAAAGGTAGCAATTAAGAATTACACTTTCATTACCATAACTGAAGAAAACATTTATAATAGCTTAGATTGAGTTCACGGAAATCTTTGATTAAATCCAGAGACTATTATTTTTCCTTGCTATTACATATTTAAAACATGGGAAACATGAATGATATATGAAAGATAACTAAAATATAACAAAGAGTAACAAGAGAAACTTATTGAGTCATGAGATACGCAGGAATCCTGCAACATTCAGCTATACACCAGCAAGACATCAAGAGACACAGAGCTTTGGAAATTCCATCATCCTTTGTATTAATTCTCTGAAG
>APFE030317057.1:37856-80397 GCA_000404065.3 Pinus taeda | reverse complement strand
AACTGACTGCCTTGAGGTTGACCCGACATCATCAAAATTTCTTCTGCACTCAACTGACTATTACCACTACTTCCAGATAATAACTTCTGTTCGAAAGGACGAGGAGATGCTCCTGAAAGAGTACCAGAAATGGACTGATACCCAGCAGGAACAGACGGACCGCCGTATAAATAAGCTTCTGGAGATGACGGACTAGACATATATACAGGAGTAGTAAAACCTCTAGGTGGAAAAGGAAAACGAGGTGGAGAAAAACTAACTTAGCTGTCCAAAAAATTGGTTAACGAAAGATACCAAGTAGTACTTCGAGGAGGACTGTAAAATATAGACTCACGCTCTCTGAGATCGAGAGAAGGTAGATCTTCTTCAGAATAAGAAGCGTCTAGATCTTCTTCTGGAGCAAGCTCTTCAATAGCAATCAAACTAGAAGGAAGATTTTCGGTGATAACTCTTTCTACCCTAGGTGAACCAGGAACACTAGAAGTCGGAGTAACAAGTTCGGATATTTGGGGTTCTTCGCCTGTATCGCTGGCAGATGAAACACTACCAGGAAGCTCGAAACCGCAAAAGCTTTAGGATTATAACCTGTCTCTAGATTTTGGTAATCTGGATGGACTACCAAAGAAGACTCTCCTCCTTCAGGTGGACTTACTCTATTGCCGCCAGGAGTTACAAGGATTTTCAATCCTTCGCAATGAGCTCGGACCTCTTCAGGAGGTTGACCCCGTGCTCTGCGGGACCGCCTCAACAAATCGGCCAGACTAACAACTTCAGGAGACTCGCCCCGAAGTCTACAGGAGCGTCTCGGTGATTCAACCATAGCTAAAAACGTTTAACTACTACACACGAAAACAAAATAAAACCTCAAGAAAACCACCTAAAGTCGCTAAAGAACCAATCAGTTTTGAAACATACGCCTAAAGAATCTAGGGCGTCAAACCAAACACAAACAATAAGGTTCTGGACCAAAAACACTAGTTGGTGATGAAATCCAACCTCGTAGGATTCAATACAGAAATAGCGGGTGGAACAGTTACCCCGGCAACCTGCTTAATGAATAGACTTGACCAAGTTCCTCCACTTTAACCGTCTCGAGTGAAGTGAACCCCCCAGAAAATCCAAGTGAGTCTAACTGACGTCTGCTCCAGGTACAGTGGGATCTTCCCTCCACGTCACCTTGGGTAGAATCCTAAGGTAATGGTCACTAAGGTCACCAACAACAACAAATACACCTGTGGGAACAGTCTACACTCCGACAGCACGCAAGGGCAAAGTATCAAGCTCAATCCCCTTACCGGCTCCTTGACAACAATCCAAGGTTTACCGATAAGTGATCCCTTGGCTCCTCAACAATAATCTGAGTTTACCGTTTGTAATACGTGCGTGTCTGGCGTCGTTCCCAACGAGGGAGGATTGATCCCCTTACTGGTTCGGACACGAGCTCGTGCTTCTCCTTTAAGAGGAGTTTTCCCAGAGTATAAATGCAACAGCTGGATTTATCCTATCACAAGATAAGCTACTTTTTTGGTTTTGTAGTCTTGGAAAGTTAATTACTCTCCTACTCCAAGACACTAGCCTGATCTATATTGGTGCTTCAGAGCCCTAGTAAAAGAAAAATTTCTAAGTTGATTTTACTTTAAGCATTGATTTTATGGCTTTTCTTTAAGACAAAAGGTAGTGGAGATGAAACTGATGATGTGTATACTCGACTCAAATCCACTAAAAATATGCACCTAGGATGATTTACACTACTTTTCTTTTTCAATGAATTCCCTAATTAAGAGAGTTGGAGAATGCAAACTTTTGATAAAAGCAACTTTCTTAATAGACAATCAAAGAAACAATCTCTTTATCTTTTCCAAGCACACAACACATGACCACTCATTACTTGCACGAAAATTCCTTTCCCTTTCAAAAACTTCAAATGCTACTTAAAACAAACTTCGCAAAGGAGATCTTTTTGTATTTTTCCTATTTAACAAAGCGTATAAAACTATTCTAACAAAAGCAATTGCAAAATTTATAGAAACCTATGAAAAACTTCACTCGAAAGCAAATCAAAACGAAATTTACCTAAAAGCAAATCTAAAGAGGCAAAAGCCTACTAAGATGATTCTGGGATGTTTTACTTGGCAATAATCAAACCAAGGACCAGTTCATGCAGAATCATAAACTAGTCAAAACAAAAAATCAAACTCTTTTTGTTCTTTTCTTAAGAATGAAATTCACAACTCCAATCAACAAGCTACTTTGAAATTCCACAAAGAGACAACACAAAGGTAGGTTGCTCACACAGGTAGAATTTACAACAGGTCTGACTCCTAAGAAGACTGACAAAACCAGAGAGATCCAAGGTTTCACAACTTCTAAAGTCAAAGTCACTACAGGACCAATGTAAAAATCAAAACCCTAAGGCGAGAACTTCTATGAATTTCACTAAAACTCTTGACGCTAACGAAACAAGTTCAGGTGAAGATCTCTGACAGATAACCAATGGATCTGGGTAGTAAAGACTAATGAAAGACAAAATCTAAAGGAAAAATGGACAAAATGGAAATTTTCTCAACTTTGACATGGTACGCAGGCAACCTGTTTGCACAGGTGCGTGCACGCTCTGTGTACAAAGGTACAATGCGTACAGGTATGCACTGTGCCTAACTCAGAGGGTGTGTACTACTGGAAAATTAAGAAAAACTAAATTCTAACTTAACTCTAAGCTAGCCCACCCAAATACACAGTCAAACAATCAAAATCCAAAAAAGAAATGACTCTTTTCAGATCAAAGTGTCACTCAAAGGAAAAATCAATCACATAAATGGATTCCCCAATGGATTCGCCAATTTGTCATGCGGAAAGAGTTAATCTTGCGGACAAAACCAACCTCCATAGAAGCCTAAGACTTTCTAGTGACAAACAAGACAATTAAGAGCAATCCTTCTCTAAACATGCACTTATCATACGAGAAACCAAGTGTTTTAGATCCTACCTGTAGTCCAACGTTGTTGTAGTAGTCTAGCCTAGTCGATCCAGATGAGCTCCTCCTTCACTTCGAAACCTGCATTCACTAACAATCAAACGATTACATAACACCTTAATATCCCATAAAATAAAACATATTCAACATATAGACCAAGGAGTATATGAAACAATTTATTAATAACAAATCATTGAGAAGAATGGACTTATTTGTATTAATAGGAAACAAAAGAAACCATTAAAACCTGAGCCTTGGTGTTGTGCAAGTTCCTCCCAGGGTCCAGCAAGAGTTTTCCTTTACTTTGATAAGCTCACCCACTTCCAAATGAAACAAGAAAGGATGGTAATCTCTCCTCACAAGCTTCTACAAGGAAGTCCTAATTCCAGCAGCATCTACCCTTTGGAATGTTCAGCTTTCAACCTCCCCTCCTCTGGCCCAATGCCTGTATTTATAGTATTCTAGAGGAAGTTAGTCAGGTCCAACATCAATGGGATACTCCCTCTTTTGGATGGGGTAGCTCCTCTCTTGATGGGATAAGTTCCTCTTTCATAGGGATGCATGAACCATCTGGAGGTGCTCAATACACGTCAAACAATCTTCTAGAATGCTCTAGAAATTCCCATAAGTAACTTTTTAAAGATGAAACTCGCGCCTTTTGACCTTTACAGGAGTACGCACCCATCCCTTGACTTACAGAGAGTACAAATACGCAGGTACAATGAGCTTGGGATGTGTACACGCAGGCAAGGTAGAGAGAACCTGCGTACCCAGAGATAAACATGATTTTAAATGAATTTCTCTCTTTCTTGAAGTTTGACATGGAGAGCAGAGGTATAAGGCTTGACAAGGAGGATAGTATGACTGTTGATGGAGTCATACTAACTGCAGATAGTCATGGTGACAAATTTTAGTGTAACAGTTCCCCATCTCCTTTGGCATTCTTGCTAGATTTCATCCCTTAGCAATCTAAAGGTGTCCTCAAAATGTGTGACTGCTTTCTCTTCTGTATCTAGGTATCTTGGTGCAAGATGGGGATCATTGGCGATGACATTATGGGTGCTATTGATAGCCATATAATTTATCTGTTCTGCTCTGATGTAAAGGGGCTATTTTTCTTCTCTTTCCAATACCCTCTTCACTTCCTTAGCCCTAGCCTCCTCATGACACGTCCATGATGAAAGGGACATTAGTTGTAAGTCCCTCAACTTTGCATTGGGGTCCCACAGATTTAAGTCTATTAAGGCCAAGTTGTGTAAGTGGAATTCATATATCTTGGTCTTATCATCTAGGGTGCTTTGGTCACATAGCTCAATGAACTACCTATAGTCTTGGAAAGGCATAGTCCCCCATTTTGCTATTGTCTTTATCTAAAATTGTAGCCATTGATCTTTGAGGTACAAGGCATATGAATTTGGTGGCATCTTGCACGGGAGTTCCTCCATGGAGAGGCTTGCCATGGTGGCCAATTGGCTCTCTTTTTCCTGTACTTGCCTCCTCAACCATGTGTTTTTTGAGATCTCATAATTCATTCCCTGTCTCTTATCCTACTCAACTCTCTTCCCATATCTAGTAGCTTCTCTTCCATATGGGCCACATCCTCTACATTCTTGATTTAGTAATTTGCATCTAGCGATGTGTTCTTCCTATCTCCTTCTCAAGCTCAAAGAAGAGATGGATGGAAAATTTTGGTGGTATTACTCTGCCTCCTCAATGAATCTGTAATAACAACTTATATTGGGTTGTGGGCTAGGTTCCTATAACTCTTGAGATTCTCCCTTTGATGTCTTTGGAGCATCATCCTCCTCTGAAACTTGTGTTGATGCTTCCTTGACTTTCCTCTGTCCTTGTTGTCCTTCTTGCTGCTTTTTTATGTTTCCTGTAGTGCTGAAAAAGTGTCCTGTAAGATTGTTTGTGTTTCCTATAGGAGGATATTTCCTTTCTGAAATGGGGTCAAAGGTTATTTTTTTTTCTTTTCTAATTATGACCTGGTGAAAGACCTAACATAGGTGATTGGAGACTTTGGGGAATCTCGTTTTAATGTTCCCTCTTCACCTTTTATTTCCGGGGAGACTAGTGTTTCTCGCTATTTTGGTGAGTCCTCAATAATGATAGGAGTTTTGGTGGGTGTTTGTGGTTTCCCCTTTTTGATCCTAGTGCTCCTCCTTATTTTGAAATATAAAGGAGTCTTCTTTTATCTCTTCCCTTTTGATTTTTTAAGTGTGCTTAGCGAAGTCAAGGCAACAACTGCCCCCCTCTTTGTTGGTTTAGGATACAACCTTGGAGATTCCTCCCTTTTCTTGGTGTGTTCCAGATCACTTGCTTCTTCATCATATTCTTTCTCTTCACCTTTCTCCTCTTCTCCTTCTTCTTTTGCTTCTTCTTCCTCTATTTTCTTTGTTTTTTCCTCCTCTTCTTCCTCTGGTTCTTTTCATTCTTCTTCAGGTTCTTCTTCTTCCTTTTTAGCTTCTTCTTGTTACTCTTCAAGTTCCTATTCTTCCTCTTCTTCAACATTAGAGGTATTGTCCCTATTATATTCAAGGGCTTTTATATCAATCAAAGCATCTATATCCATGTCTTTGAATGTGGACCATTGAATGGGGATTCTGAGATGGCTCAGGGCATCCTCTAGTATTATTTTAATAAGTTCATGGTGGGCCAATTTCTGATGCTCTCCCTCTTGGAATTTTAGGTTCATGTTTATTATTAATTGTAGTAAGAAGTAGGGTATTTTGAGTCTTCTTTCATTAGGTATCCCTATTGGAAATAATACTGAGAGAGGGGGGGTGAATCCGTATTATCAAGTCAATAATTTTTCATTTCCATAATCAAATTCATATACGCTACTTTAGTTAATGGAACTTGCGTGTATACGCAACTGTGTTTAATGCAACTAGCGTATATCCTGCAAACTTATGATTCAGTTAATTCATCATATGTTGATCTTTAATCAGTGCATCAGAACCATATAAAAAGTAACCAGGTGTACTAAAAACAGAACAGACAATCACACACATGAACACAAGATATAAGGTGGAAACCCAATGTGGGTGAAAACCACCTGCTGCAATCATCTCTATCTTCTTTTTAAATTAGAAAATTCTTTTACAATTTTTGTACTAGTGCAGTCTTATACTAGTACGCAGGCTTCTACCCGCAGAAGGCTGCAACCTTCTCTCATTCTCCAGCTTCTCTTGGAATGGAGCTACAACCCCTTGCTCTTGTACTAGCTAATCTGTTTACTAGTACATAGGTCCTAGCCTACAGAAGGCTACAACCTTCTCTTTTCTTCCAAGGACTACGTTTCCTAAATTTTCAGACTAGATCCATTAATAGCATCATTCAATCATCAAATAAATCTGCATCAACGAATCTCCTTTGCACCAACCACAACTGAATCAACCAATCACTTTGACAACCCTTCAATCTGACCGTTAAAAATGTTGTAACAAGAATATAGTAACCAGAATACAGTAACCATATCCCAAGCCAAAAACTAGAACACTGCAACAGCAAATAGAAGTAGCTAAAACATATTTTATAAGGTATACACTACTTTCATGGGTCGAACCTACGTGCATACACTCTTTTCTCAAGGTGAACCTGCGTACAGATCTGCAAATCAAATTTAAGATGTATACATTGTTTTGATATGCAGAGAAAGTGTGTATATGCACCTTTTCTAATGTGAACCTACGTATAGATATGTAAATGATGATTTAAACATTACAAGAATTCCAGACTTAAGTTATACCCAGATCATCATATTTACAAACTACAACATGCACCATTTATTTAGATAAATGATCAAACCACATAAAGATAATTCTCTTCAAGCCTTAAGATCTTGACCCATCATTAGATCTTATCCTTCATCAAGCGCTAAGGTTCATCCTTGGTTCAAATCCAACTATGCACCATAACCGAATAACCTGTATGCTAGATCTTTCTCTTCATCAAATATTCAATACTTGAGTGCCTTTGCCTAATGATCTTCTCCTCCTTTTATAGTCTTAGGCCTTACTCAATACCATGGAGCAAAACCACTTAGGACTAATACCTTGGACCAAATACCTGAGGTCAACACTTCAGACTAGATACCTTGGACCAATACCATGGATCAAAATACCATGGACCAAATACCACGAACCAAAACTTAGTTTTCCAACATATATGCACCTTTCCTTCTGTGAAAGTGCGTGTGCACATAATACGCTCATTTTCATCTGCTAACTTGCGTGTACACGCGGCTTTGTCAATGGGGAACCTCCGTATAGATCTCTTTCTTCATTCTGTGAGTCTAAACTGTGATATGTCATCTGAGTGATTTTCCATCAAGGACAAGACCTGTGTCATAGTGCCAGATCTGTGTCACAATTCCAACAATCTCCTGCTTTGGACTTGATGGCAAACCCAAGTCACTCTCCCCCTTTTTCATCAAGGGTAAAGGGTTATGCTCCCCCTGAGTATATGTTTAATTCTCCAATATTCTGAACTGATCTGATTGAGCTCCATGATCAAGCCCATGCTCCCCCTGAATATAAGCAAGGTCTACAAAAAGATGTTCTAAAAGAAGAACATGACTCTATACATACATCATAAATGACCTTCCTATCACCAATGACACATACATTCATCCATCTCCCAACTAGGTGGGGATATACCAAGTTTAACTCATCCACCCAACCAAGTGGGGATATACCAATTGTTTATACATGTCAAAACAAGAACATTACATCATCCATCGCATGCATAGTGGGGTAACAAAATATGTATTTTCATGACCTTTACATTAAAAGATATTGTTATGAAACCAGCTCAAGAAAAGATAGAAAAGATAGATCAACGACTTAGAATTCAGCCTCTTCGAGGGGGAAACCTCCTTTACATTATAAATGAACAATATCCTTGGATGATACAATGAAAAGACCTCCTTTCTATATATAGGAGTCTAAGGGCTCATAACATAATCAGAGCCGACATAACAATAATAATGTAAGGGCACAATAATAACAATAGTGGGCTTCTATGGGGCACAATAGTAACAATATGGGCACTACATGGGTACATCAATATAATAAGGGGGTTGTACCAATAATAATAAGGGGTTACACTAGTAGTATAGGGGCCTAACAGTATAACCCAAGTCGATTATGATGTCGGTGTTCTACCACATGACTATTCAAAGTCATTGATGGAAAGATCAGTAGGCACTAGGATGGGTTGAGATAACCCTATGTGATTCTAGGTTGAGATTGAGCTCCATGATGAGATACCAGGATCACGATGTGTATCCCTATGTGTTTGGATATTCTATTACTCGATATGAGGTTGTAGAAGTATAGTTCCCCCATGCGCTTCTGCGTCAAGATGTGTTCCCCGATGTGCTTCTAGGTTGAGATGTGCTCCTTGATGATATGCTCTCCATTGACGTTTGATGATGATATTCTGGGTAGTAGCCCACTGATAGAGATTCCAGGTAGTAGCCTCATGGATAGAGGGTGGTATCTTAATCTCCCCTCCGATAACAAATTATTCTTCTTCTAGATTCAAGAATGTTCAACATACAAGCAGGAACAATCAAGAGATAAACAAGAATAAACAAGGGATAGATCGAGATATACATTGATGATTTGTGATGATGAGATACTTGAGATGGTCATTACATGATGAATACATGAAATAGATGATCAAGGATGATACGTGATGACACTTTAAGTCTCAAGAATGGCATATTGATCGATGGACAAACATTGACAGGTAGAATTCTCCCTAGTCGAGAGGGAGTGTTAATTTTTTCAACTACGGTCAAGTTCCTCCTTGTACAACTTATATCACCGAGATGATGATTTCATTATATTCCTCTTTTTGAGAGGACCAAAATCGACCTAAAGATCACCTTATTTGGACAAGAGAGAGTTGATTTTTGAATTTATTTTTTCACTCATCTATATTGAGTTAGGTTAGCCCTAAACACATGTTAAATTGGACAGGTCGACCTCAATCCCAAGTGGACCCTCATGAAAGCCTATAAATAGAAGATACCTCAACCTCATTTGGACACATTGACCAAGCCATATTCTCTTCTCTTATTGTCTTAGATCGCACGGGTCTGTTGGAGGAAAGTTCGCGCAAGGGTCCGAAATCTCAGGGGTGAAGCTCACACTAATCTAGGGTTTTCTGATTCCTGGATGTTGGCATAGAATTGGACATTCTTTTCCCTGGACGGTGGCACACAGTGGTTAAGACAACGTCTAGAGAGCCTTTGACGCTAACATTGAAGCCTAAGGGAGCATCTAGGGTTTCATGGGTAGATCGAGAGGTATTAGTCCCCAAACACTCACATAGAGTGGTCCTAAGAGCAGTCGAGCTGCCATAGACGCTCACACAGAAGCAATATGAGAGCTTCCAAGGTTTGAGGCAGATCTGGGTATGTTTGACCTCAGGCGCCCTCTTCTAGTTCACCTGGGAGCGTCCAAATTTGTTCCAGACGTTTTCTAGTTCTACAGAGAGTGTCCAGGACTGCTATAGACACTCACACAATTCCTCCTCCCTGTGTTTAGGACTCAAAGATGAGAGTTCAGTATTCTGAAGATTCCACTCAGTGACAATAATTTTCAACAATGTTCAACACAGTGACAATAATATTAGCAGTTGACTATAGTCAATGACAACACACTACAGTCCTCAGAATCAGGGTTTTGATTATAAGCATGATTAGATTTGTTTCATGGATATCATAGTTGTTTTGTTGCATAGATAAAGTTATGGATCATTATACTCTCTTTTTCTGAATCATTTGATGATGGTCTAAGAAGAATAAGATTTGCAAGGTTTTTCCCCATAGTGGGTTTTTCCCTGGTCTTAGACTAACCTTGGTGTCCCTATGTGTGTGCATGATTTTCTTCTATTGTTCTTTTATGTTCCGTTGCATTAATGATGATGATGTTTTTCTTTCTATATAATTGCATATGTTGATGAATAATGGTGTAGATTTGAGTAATGTAATGATGATATGGGGTGAACTTACTTTATTAATGAAGAAATGCAATTATCAAAACAAAGAACAATGTAGCCCTATGGAAAATTAACAATTCATACGTGAGCGGTACAATACATTACGCCAATAGTAGTGATAGTGTGTTTTGAAGTTGATGTGACAACATTGATAATTAGGGTTTGATGTATAGTGGTTGAACAATATTGTGCAGTGATTAGGTTGAGCAATATTTTGCAGTGATCATGTGAGCAACAATTTATAGTGATATTTGTACTGATCATGTTGTGAAATGATCAAGTTGATTAATATTGTGTAATGATTAGGTTGAGCAATGTAGTGTAGTGATTAGTTTGAGAAGTGTTGTGTTGTGCAGTGAGACTACCTACACACTGAGCCAAAAAAAATTATCTTCATTACAAATTTCCTATATTGATTAAGGATATAGGGGATTCATTCTAAAAATGATGAAATGTGGTCCGCTTGTTGATTAGGGTGGCAGGGTGGTGCAAGGAAAGTGATTGTAGTCACCTTTAGGTTGGTCCCTGAGAACACTTCAGGGCAGTAGGGTGGTGCTAGGGTAGGTCAGAGTCTACAACAAGGCATTGGTGCATCCTTTAAGTGGGTGCTGATAAAACAATGGGAGTTCGTGCGTCCTTCAAGTTGGTGCCTGTAAACTAGGGCATTGGTGTGTCCTTCAAGTGGGGGTTGGAGCCTCCTTCAGTTGGAGCTGAAAATTTGATGTAATTATTTATTTTTAAGAGGAGAAGACAATTACTAAGAAACGTTCGGTGGTTTTTTCCCTGGAGGGGTTTTTCTGCCTAAATATTTTTGTGTCTACTGTCTCTATCTTTTAGCATTGTTGTATGGTGTTTTCCATTGGTTTTTCTATCTACTATTGAATAATAATAAGTCATTGAAGATTAAATAATGCTTTAAAAAGGGCTAATAAAGTGCTAATTTCTAATAAATATTGATTCACCCCCCTCTTAGAATTTCCAACAAGCTATTCTTGTTTTTGGATTTTTTTTTCTTCTATTCCGAGGAAACAAAAGTTAAATTCTATTTAGCATGAACAAAAACTACATTTGGAATTGTCTCTTGGGCTTACGAAATGTCTCACTTCGAGTTGTTTTTGGATACCTATTAGTATGTGTTACTTATTTTGAAATTTAACCAAGCCATCTTCATGAGTGAAGTATATGCTACATAAGCAGGGATCAAATTTGAAAGGTGGTGATAAATTTCAATTTGAAGGATTGGTTTAGCCTTCTAGGATGAAAAGCTAAAATAAATCATGATTTCATTTGAAAAGAAAAAAGAGAGATATGTTTCAGAAAAACAAAATTAGTGCATAACTTAATAATGACTATCTTTATATTGAGAATAATGTTAAACTATATTATTCCTTTTAAATATTTCACCAAGAGATGTGAAACTTATCCCTTTATAAAGACTGAAATTTGGTATATTGAAATATATGCACATTGTTTAATTTTTGGAATACAACTGTGAACTAAGTTGAACTTATGTATAATGGTTTGAACAAAGGCAAGTCGTTTTTTGGTGTAGGGATCGATAGAAGAAGACATTCTTCAATCTATTTGACTACTAGATAAATCTCAAAACACTATGGGTCATGGCTTCTTGAATCTTTCATGCAAATACCTACTGCTTGAAATATATCATTTGTACTTGAATGAAACAATCTTATGTCTAATCTATTAAAGATGTGTAAACATTGAAGTCTTTTTCTAACCTATTCAAGAACAAGTACAAACATTAGTAAATACTATATAACACTTATTACTCTAGGACTTTAAGAGGTTGATCTAAACATCTAGTAATGTCAACCATCATGTGGTTCCATAAATATATCTTAAAATATTTTACAATTAGAACCTCAACTAGAGGTTCATGTATTTTTATGGGATGCATCTCTAATTTGAACTCATTAGGAATGGAGATGATGGTAAAAGGGAAGTTAATCAAGTTTTGATATCTAATTTTAAGATTCGTGAGATATTTATAAAAAATTAAAGTTATTGAAAAATATGAGACAACTCTGGAGAAAAAATGTTATTTTCTTATTTTAGTTATGATTAGTTTCCACAATATAAATTAGATTCATAATTTTCATGGACACTAGGTTTTAGTGGCACAAATACGGAATCAAAGATCATATATATATATATATATATATATATATATATATATATTATATATATATATATATATATATATATATATATATATATATCTGTGTGTGTGTGTGGGGAAAGCTAAGGCAAAGAAGTAAAAGGAAATTGTAGTGCGTAGAAACTACTAAGATCAAGTATCATTAATATATTATACCACTTTGAGATTCATGTAGACAATTCATCTTGATTTTAGGTGTTTATTCTTAAAAATCAAATATTGACATGTTGTAAGAGATAACACTTTGCAATGACATGAAATGATCTTAAATTTGTTGTTGAGAAGAAGGTTTTTATTTTAAATATTATTTCACACGGAAATAAATTAAATGTCATTCCATGAAGCGCTAAAGGGATTTTAAAGGGAAATGAAGGTTTCAAATTTGATCCTTGAACTTAAGTGAAATCATCATGGAGCCAAATAGATGTTAAATTTTGGAACATTCTATCATTGGTAAATTTTTGGTATATTTGAATCACAATTTCCAAGTAAAACTTCTAGCTTGTATGTACATATTTAGTTATTAAATATAGAAAACATCTAGCCAGGGACTAATAGTTTTGTCTAAAATCATGGAGTGTAGTGTGTGATAAAACATAAGATAGTACATTTAGGTTCTTACAACAAAAATTAGCACCCACAAAGTGTAAAGTTCCAATCATCAAAGTATTATTTTTATGCAACTTAGGGCTATCTACTATCACCACAATAACTGTTCCAATCTCTTTTGGTTGGCTCTTCTCCAACTCAAAGTAGGAAGAGGGATATGATTATCAATGCTATTGTATAAATGCTTTACAAAAAACAAAAAACAAAAAACAAAAACAAATAAAACAAATAAAACAATAAACAATAAACAATAAACTATACCTAGAGAAGGCGGCTCGTGATTTGGTCTAATGGTTTTCCCACAATCTACCTCTAAAGTTTTGGTGAAAAATGGACTTTATCACTCTCAAATGGTAAGAGGTGTTTTACATTTTGGATTTTTTAGGCTCATTAAAATATTATTTTTTGCTTAATAGCCTCTAAAATCCAAATTTTTAATGTTTTTACTATATTTTTGAATAGTGACTATTATTTTTGAGTTTAAATGTGAAAAACATAGGTTATTTATGAAAATGAATCATTTTGGTGAAGAGTACATTTTTATCACTTTTTCGAACTCATTAAAAACTATAAAAAATCGAAAACAAGAGTTCTCTTTACGCCCTTTTTAGACTCCCTAAACATGAAAAAAATCGCCAAGTACTTGACTATTCGAACTCGTAAAAGTAAATGAACAGTCTTATATTCGGTATAAGTTTATCCATTTTACAGAATGAACTAGATTGTTTATGAAAAATGTGTACGTTGAATAATCATGGTCAATATGGTTCTCTCTTGCATTATTTTACCCTTTTTTCGGGCTTGAGAGACTAAATTTACAAAATAGAACGCTGTGGAGTTTACTTATGTTTTTCTCCTTACTCCCTAAAAATGAAAAACATCGATATTTACATTCTTTGGGCTCGTTAAACTTTTAGGTTGAAAGAACTAAATGAGTTTTCTTTTGTATCCTTTCAAACTCTTTGAACATGAAAATGAGACCGAACCATTCCTTCCTAAGGTTCGTTAAAAATACTTCGAAGGACTCATCTGAAAGATGAGCTTAAAGGACAAGCATATGTTATCCTCCTCAATATTGCCAAAAATAAAGAGGTACTTGCTAGTAATGGTGGTGGAAAAGTGGGAAAGAATGTTTGTTTTTATATTAAAAAGGCAATATGTCGTTCTTGAACATGACACCCTGCCACTTTTGTCTCTGGGTTAGGAAATCCATTTGTCTCCTAATTGACCATGCTTCATTGAAAGCCTTTAGTTGTTTTTGGGTATTCTTTTTTAAGCCAAATTCTGCCAAGTCAAAATGTAATGTCATTTATATGTTCAATAGAAGTCCAAACTCAGTCAAAACTACTTTGTTATTCATAGTCTCCATTTGCGTCAACCATCCCTGAGTTAGTCTTGGATTACTCACAAATGTTGTTCTTCAAAACTTGTCATGAGTTTCATTTCTTAGGCCCTCTTGCGACTGGTTGTTTCCTATCAAATTCAACTCACTATCTAGGAAGTTGATCTCGAAACCTTCAATACCTTGGAGCATGCATGCCTTAATGTCAGGTTTCTCGCCTTCAATGACGGGTTCTCATAATTTACCTCCTATCGAATGATTCTATGAGTGTTTGACATCAACACATCTATCGACACTTAATAGATGTTACTAAAAGTAACTTGATAACCATTGTCATTATTAGTGGTTTCTCTCACGCTTGTTAACAGTTCACATCATTTCCTAGTAATTAAATGGTTTCTACCCTGTTTAACTACGAGAAATTCACTCGCATGGCTAGCTTTGTACTACGGATCAAGAGATAGAGATCAAGACCCTAGATCTAGTTTCATCCATCTAGGTTGAGTGAAGTTATTAAATATTCATGATTGTAAACATAATTTCATGATGGTTGCATCCATACTATGTCATTTATTGACATGGATCTTAAGATGTATTTTCGTAGTGGTTCTTTGAGACATTTATGCTCTAAGTACGGGAATGCCTACCTCAACGATGATTTTATATGGAATTATAACATTTCATTGATTGTGTCGAGTCTTTGAATGAAGTCTCTAACCTAAACCTTGGCATGATAAAGCGCTACAGTCATCAAACATTTTTTATGACTTTTCACTTTAGGGGGCAATCTATTAAACGTCATTTTGTCACATTAGGCAAATGACCATTGATTTGGATCTTCCATTATACAAAAAAAGTGTTCCAAATCATCCCCTTGCAAGGTTAGAACCCAAAGAATCCCAAAGAGAATGAAACTCCTAGATATCAAGGCTCAAAAATCTATTTTTGGTTTCTTGTGCAATTCCCTAATCCATTTATGTGCATATGAGAAGAGATCACTAGAAACTACACAAAAGTGTGCTATGTCTGACACCATGGCCTGCGCACATGACTTAACGCCAGTAAAAAATAAAAGTAAAGTCTATAATCTTTGTTAGTCGAATCTTTCCCAACCAACAACTTCAAATGGATGCCTACTCAAGCCTTATCCCTCCCATCATGGAGTTACTTCCCTCTCTTTGTGGATCCCCTATCCCACCACTTGTGGATCTCATCACTTAGGAAGATGATCCCAAACCTCCTCTTCTTGGCCTATAAATCAAACACAGGCCAGAGGATTGGGTAGGACTATTGAAGGTAGTCTTATGCTGCATAAATAAGGCTAGGAGGCTTTTCATCCAAGGAGAGGGTTGGAGATTGTGAGAAGGGGCTTGTAACATCAAGGCTTTGAGGTTGTAAGTTTGTTCTCCATTTTATTTAATAAAAATCAACTATTATTTCCTAATTATGTTTGTTTTGATATCATTTGTGGGATTCCTTGATCACTCACATAATTTATGATTGATTTTTTATTCATATTATGATATATGTTGAGTGAAGTAGTTCGTTTATCTTTTATTCTACACACTAGATGCTTTGATTCTTTGTGTGTTTCTTTCTATGCAGATATCCTTCAAAACATCATGGAGAAGTTGTTGAAAGCACTGGAATGATGTCTAAGGCACCAAGGGGAAGCTAATTGTCGAATGCACTGAAAGGGACTTCAATAGGCATTTCGATAAACTAGTAAGTGATCTCTCTCATATTATGTGTTTCAAATAATCATAAGCTAAGGAAAGGTAGCAATACTTTTCTTGTTTTTTACTAGATGTCTTTGAGGTCTAGGGAGATACATCTTGTCCACGAGAGGGATTAGTCTGCATAACAAATTGGCAACTCCATTAGGGAATGTCTTTTTCTCAACCATCTACTTGTTTTTACTTTTTATCATTTTGCCATTGCCCTCTATGAGTGCTTGAAAAATATTGAAAGTCTGGATTTTGTAATTTGTTTAGCTTGTTTCTATTTTTTTTATTTTAAATTCCCGTTGTGCGTACTTTATATTTATACACAAACCATATTTATGTGCACTTATCCCTTAGCAACAGTGCGTATGGGCACTTTATTGAACTATTTCCTGCACACATACCTGGAATTTTTTAAAATTTAAGCTTTTTCATTGATAAATCCATGAATTTTTAATTATTGTTTTTAGTTAGAATTCTTTACCTTCTCGAAATATTCTCCTCATTTTGATTTGACTTTTTGGGTTGCCTTTTTGAAGCATTCTTTACTTTTGCAAATTAGGGTTTGAAGTTTGATCTCGTGAATTGCTAATTAATCAACGAAAGGACTAGTTATTGTTCTGATAGTTTGAGACTGTCATTTTTTATGTCAAAGCATTAGATTAAGTACTTTGTTTTCTCAATTGCAAAGTGTCCTTAGTATTAGGAAAATTTAGGTTTTTTCAAGACACCACTCGTGATTGGGATTTTGTTCTTTTGCCAAAGTAATTACTAATTATTTCTCTCTATAATACAACACAATCTTTTGCTTTCAGTGGTTTGTAACTCATTATGTCAAATTGAAATTATAGCTTGTGTATGTTGAAGGAAGAATTCATTGTTTGTTTTTGGGTATGTAAGAAGTTGAAAAGATCAAAATTTTGGTTCTTGTAACTTATATTTTGAGGAATTAGCTTGCATTTTTCGAAGAAGAGCCAAGAACTGTGTATTTTGCATTCTCTTTGATGTGTATCTTGAAAATTATTCACTAATTCTTGTATTTTTTGAAAAGTTAATGGAACCTCTTCCCTTATTTTGGTTACAATTCATCGAACTGAAAATATTACAATATCATATTCAATTGCATTAGGTTTCGAGTCAAGTCATAACACCATCAGTTTCACATCCATTTACCCATTGAGTAAATAACAATTTTAAAAATAGCTCTAATAAAATCAATTTACAATTTTTTATTATTTTAGGGCTCTTCTCCACCTACATTAGATCAGGTTGTAGGGATTTGGAATAGGGAAGTGAGTTAACTTTCCATAGTTGCAAACAAACATTAGTGTCTTGCGATAGGGATTAAATCCATGTATTGCAAATTTGCTCTAGGAAGCTCCCATTACAAAGGAGTTAAGCATGAGATCATGTAGGACCCAGTGGAGTGATTGACTCCACTTCAATGGTCACGGTAAAGTGATTTACAAGTATTAAAAATGGTGTCAAAAGGTACTTGGGAGTCACTTGGAAGTAAATCTCAGATTAACCATGTTGAGGAACTTTCAAGGGGATTGAGCTCTGTTACTTTTCCCTTGCATGTATGTCTGGTCTACGACTGTCCCCCCAGGTTAAATTTTTTTAAGTGGTAATCTTAGAGACCATAATCTTAGTGTTATTACCCAAGGTGACGATGGAGGGGAAGTCTTTGTTGTACCTAGAACAAACGTTAGCTAGACTCACTTGGACCTTTCTGGAGGGTATTCTTCACTCGAGATGGCATAAGTGAACATTACTTGCAACATATTGTGCACATTAAGCAGGTTGTTAGCGTAACTGGTTCCATCCGCTCTATCTTTAGCCACTTTTCACATTGATCTCTGCGATATCGGTTTTCAGCACCAACTAGTGATTTCGATGTGAAAAGTTTGTTTACATGGTTTGACTCCTTAAATTTACTAGTGCATGTTATTTGCTTGTTTTTACTTTTTAGTGACCTTAGGTGTGGATTGTGTTTCTGAGTCATTAATATTGGTAATAATTTATCTAAGTTGAATCTAATGGAAACAATGTCGAAAGTTACTGATAAAGAAACCCCCTTTTAATGGGAAACCTAGTCCTCTTCCTGAATTTTCAAATGTCGGTCATCCTTATATGGCTATGTTGTCACTTCCTCGATTCACGATACGTTTACTGGTGTGGTTGTTTTCAACTTCTTTAATCCCAAATACCCAAACTATTCCACCTCAACTAATTCCATCATCTCAACATCACCAACCTCATGTTGACCCTTTACCTTATTCACCCAACATGTCCTCCTCCCTTTCTTCTTCCTCGCTTGGTAAAATCCTTGATGCTAGTAACCTGTTGACTAAGAAGAAGAAGAAGAAGCAAGATAAGAAAGAAGTCAACCAAACAACCACGGCTGTAAGTATTGGTAATATTGAGGAAACTTACATTATGCATCATAAGCCACAATACAAGATTTATATGGGTTATCACTTCCTTATCAATAGTCCTGGTATTCCTAAGGTCTTGGAAGTACGGTCCAAAAATTCTTATCAACCTATTGTAGATCCATCATCCACTAATTTTCATGTTCCTAGGAAAAAGGGTAAAATTAAGTTTTCTTATCGGTTATGCAAATGGATTGATAATAGTCACCTTTTCCCTCATATGGAAAAAGCCTCAAAATTGTTGGAAAAAACTTATTGTTTCACAACAACAACTTCCAACTAGTTACCATAAATTTTCTCCCAACCTACCGTTAGTTGAAAAAGTCATTGATCTAATTCCAAGTACAATTAATCTCACTCTTCCATTGGAAAGTGAAACACATATCCCTCAGGTTAATGAAGCATTTGTTGATCAAGTGGTTGACTCGATTCCATTTTAGGTCATCCCGCTCTCCCTTTAGAGAGTGAAATTAATCTCACTCAGGTTCTTCTTATTACTTCAGATTCTTCTACACAGGGGGGAATTTCACTTATTTCCGTTGATCCCCCTTCAAGTAACGAGGCTATTTCCTTTGATTGGAGTAGACTAACAGGACCTTGTCTTCCTTCTCCCACACCTTTCCAAATCATTGTAAAGAGTATGTTAAGAATGTGTGGTGCACAAATGTAGATGAAGGTGCTTCTCTCAGAATTTTATCCTCATATGCTTGGTAAGCTTTGGGTTCCCCTCAACTTGTGCATGTTACATAGAATGATCAATGAACCTTTAGGGATCCTTCCTAAGTTACCTATTAATCTAGAAACGAAAGGCTCTCCGTATTGATCTTACGGTAATCCAAGGCCCCTTAGATTTCAATTTTCTCAGTAAGCAAGACTATTTTTCCCATGATAGTTGTCGTGTCCACACTCTTTCGAGTGATCTCTTTCCCTCACAATGGAAATGTTGTGACAATTGACCAACTTTCATTTGTTGGTATTGATTTGAATACCTTCCATCTGACAATCCCTTAAGTTTCCTTATACGCAAGTGTTATCCACCCCACCACAGGTTAATTATGTGGCAACGAGTCCCATGTTTTTAGTTACCAATGCAAGCGAACCTATCACTATTTGCTCGACTTCCTTTGACTCAAATTCGGTAATTGACATGGTGGATCCTTCAATGGGGACATTTGAACCCATTTTTTGTATCCTCATTCATTCCCTTAACATGTGTTTATTCCAAGTAAATTTTCTTCCTTATGATGAAGATATCTCTGAAGCCATGGTCGAGAAGTATCCTTTGGTATGTGTTTCTTCCAAATAGAATCCATTGTCCAAATCCCTGGGAGGATGGTTCTTTTACTGTGTCAGCCTCGTTAAAAATGAAACATGTTCTTACAAGCATAGTTATTTTCGTTTCAAGCTCGCATAAACATGAAACAAACCTTAGCAGAGTTCCTTGTCTTGTGTCAAGCTCATTTAAAAAAAATGAAACAAATTGATATGAGGATGGTTACTTTACTGCGTTAACCTTGCTAAAAATTGAAATAAATACTTTTAAGAGTGGAACAAATTCCTCTGAGGATGGTTCTTTTATTGTATCAACCTCGTTAAAAATGAAACAATTGACTAAGAGGATTCTTCTGTTGTTGTGTCAACCTCTTTTAAAAATGAAACAAGTGACTAAGTGGATGCTTATGTTGCTGTGTCACCCTCTTTAAAAAATGAAACAAATGACTGTGATGATAGTTCTTTTATTGTGTCAACCTCCTTAAAAATGAAACAATTGGTTGTGAGGTTAGTTCTTTCACTGCATCAACCTCACTAAAAAATGAAACAAATTTCCTCTAAGGATGGTTCATTTGTTATGTCAACCTCACTAAAAAATGAAACAAACTCTAAGCATAGTTATCTGCATTTCAAGCTCGCATAAAAATGAAACCACTTTATGAAGTTTATGAGCATAGTTCTATTTCAAGCTCATTAAAAAATGAAACAAGTCCCTTTTTAAACCAATTATTTTATGTGATTTTATCAATAAACCTTTATTTCATATGCCTAATAGTAATTTACCATTTACTTAAGAATATCAAACAAAGATCAAGGGGCATGTGCCTCTCTGCGTGTACATTGTAATTATGTTTTGTGTGTGACAATTTTTTAGCATCTTTTACAATTTGATGCTACTTCTTCGGCTTGTCTTGTGTTACATTTGATTACTAATGCATTGGCTAATTTGTAACATCTCTAAGAAAGTAAAAACACTATTCATCCATATATTCTATAGGATAAACTAAGATAAGGGTAGTATTTTTCATTAGTTAAAATGTCTATAAAAAGTGTGGCTTTGCAAAATGTGAGCCAAAGACATAAAGCCCTATGGCCTTTATTATCCAAACATGTTGATACATCGTCAAAAAACAAAATCTAGCCCTAAGACTAGCAACTATGCATGATGATCATGGTAAAAGACAATAGCGTGAGCTACTCATCGTAGCAAGCGACTAATAGGTACACGAACCCCCACAATGTGCCTTTGGTAGCAGAGAGGTAGGTCATCAATCCCAACATCTGGGATGTCTAGGGTCAACCTCTCTAGGTTGCGCTCTAGCTCAGATAATGCTTATGTTATGTCGGGGTTCTGTAATGGCGAAGTTGTTGGTGGCTCACCACGCCTATCAAATCTATGTAGTATTGGTGGTCTCCCTGCCCCACATCTGCGTGATCATTTCGAACAATTAGTTTTGGATGCCAAGAAAAAAAATTGAAAAATACAAAATAACCAAAATGTGATTTTTTTACCTAGGTCACCCCACTACATCCCAGCCAGTAGTGGAATATCTAGATCACCTTTGTAATCCATGCCTACATATGGAAATTCTTAAATCATAATGATTTGACGTTCTAACCATCCAAAGAAATTAGGAGTATATCGAATAATTGGGCCATCACCACCTTCGTGGTGCACCATCAACGTGATCCACTTCATCATACGAGGATTTTGCGGTCCTCCTACATCTATGGTTACATGTGGGGCGAGAAGGGGATCCTCTCTAGAGTGAATGAGATAATAAAGGAACGATACCAAAAACTTTTGAGTTTGTCAATTTTCATTCTAGTTAGTTTCCCTTTCAAGTTCGCAACTACCCCTTCACATCAGTTAAATATCGTAGGTTGCAAACATTCTATGGAAATATGCATCTAAGCCTTAGTGAGTAAGTTAAGTGTTGCGCTCCCACATAATCATGCAATTTTAAAACTAATAGTCATCAAAGGAATTTGATCAATGGTTTTGATATCAATGCTTTCGTCTTTGAGTGTGGACCCTAGAGAATAATGTTGTGCTAGGTAAGTGGCAGTTGTTTCACCACCTCGTCTATGCCCATACAAACAAATGTCCACTCGATGATGTGGGAGCCCAGACAAGAAATAGATGTGATCAACATCTATCGTGAATCTATGATCCCCGATAATGAAGCACTCTTCCTATACATTCCATTTTCTCATCATCCATTCTAGCAAAATCTAGTTGGGCCTTCATGCCTAGGATTGTGAAAATTTTGTATAAGTCGCAGTTTATCAAAGCCTATAATGTTTGTGGATGGTTCAAAGTTGCCACATCTTGTTCTTCCTATTCACACTCTCTCCACTCCATTTTTGTATATTAAATCCCTACAAATAAACGCAAAGGATCATTACAAAATATTATGGTGATTTTTTGCAAAAAAATGGGCGTTTTTCATGATTTTTTCAAATCCCTCGGCATTGTGCGCTACTGCTTTTGAAGACCAGTGTGGATTTGCACGGTTCTAGCCCTATAAACCATGTAAATCTCATTTTTGCGTGTAAAAAAATCGGTTAGTATGCACAAGCGCGATGAAGAGAAACTTCACACACCAAGGGTGATTTTCAAATTGATAGCCTCCCTCCCCCGCACCCCCCCCCCCCCAAACAGAACAAAAAAAAAAACTAAATACAAGGTGAAAACCAAAAAGAAAGCAATAAAAATGAAGATATCATAGAGATCGTTTACCTGGAGAACACAACTCCTGATTTGGTCCAATGGTTTTCCCACAACCTTACCTTGGAAGTTTTGGTGAAAAATGCACTCTATCACTCTCAAATGGTAAAATTTTTCTTACTTTTTGGATTTTTATAAGTTTTTAGGCTCATTAAAATATTGTTTTTTGCCTATTAACCTTTGAAATCCAAATTTTTAATGTTTTTTCTATATTTTTTAGCAGTGCCAATTATTTTTGAGTTTAAATGTGCAGAACACAGGTTATTTAAGAAAATAAATCATTTTGGTGAAGAGTACATTTCTATTACTTTTTCGAACTCGTTATAAATTTACAAAAAAGTGAAACTGTGAGTTCTCATTACACCCTTTTCATACTCCCTAAACATGAAAAGATCGTTGAGTACTTGACTATTTGAATTCGTAAAAGTAAATGAAGAGTTGTCAATTCAGTATAAGTTTACCCCTTTTACAGAATGAACTAAACTATTTATGAAAAAGGTATATGTTGACTAATCATGGTCAACAGAGTTCTCTCCTGCATTATTTTACCTTTTTTTTGGGCTTGAGAAACTAAATTTATGAAAAAGAACACTGTGGATTTTTCTTGTGTTTTTCTCGTGGCTCCCTAAAATGAAAAACACTAAGCTTTACTTTCTCTAGGCTTGTTAAAATTTTATGTTTAAAGAACTGAATGAATTTTCTTTTGTGTCTTTTCAAACTCTTTAAACATGAAAACGAAATTGATTTACCCCTTCACTAGACTCGTAAAACTTAAACATTGTAGGACTCGTTACTCATAACAAGACCAAACCACTCCTTCCTAAGGTTTGTTAAAAATACTTCGAAGGACTCATTCGAAGGATAAGCTTAAAGGACAACCATATGTTATCCTATTCAAGCTTGCAAAAAATAAAGAGGTACTTGTCAGTAATGGTGGGGGGAAGTGGGAAAGAACATTTGCTTTTATATTACAAAGGGATTATCTTGCTCTTGAACATGACACTCCGTCACTTTTGTGTTCAGGTTAGGAAATCCATTTGTCTCCTAACTGACCATACCTCATTGAAAGTGTTTAGTTGGTTTTGTGTATTCTTTTTTGAGTCAAATGTTGCCAAATTAGAATGTCATGTCGTTGATATGTTCAATAAAAGTCCAACCTCAGCCAAAACTAATTTGTTATTCATAGTCCTTATTCCTGTCAACCATCCCTGAGTCAGTCTTGGATTACTCCAAACTATTTTTCTTCAAAACTTGACATGAGTTTCGTGTTGTAGGCCCTCTTGTGACGGGTTGCTTCCTATCCATTTCAGCTCACTATCTATGATGTTGATCTAGAAACCTACAGAACCTTGGAGCTTGCATGCCTTGATGGTAGGTTTCTTGCCTTTGACGACAGGTTCTCATCATTAGCCTTCGGTCAAATCACTCTATGGGTGTTCGACATCAAAGCATTTATTCAAAATTCATAGATTGTATTGGAAGTACCTTGAGAACCATTGTCATTATTGGTGGTTTCTCTCATGCTTTTTAACGGTTCACATCATTGACTGGTAATCAAGTGGTTTCTACCATGTTCTAATACAAGACATTCACTCGCATGGCTAGATTCGTACTACGAATGGAGATCAATACCCTGGATCTAGTTTCATCCATTCAAGTTGTGCGGAGTTATTAAATATTCATCACTATAAACATAGATCAATTGATGGTTGCATCCATACTATGCTATTTATTGACATGGATCTTCATATGTATTTCCGTATTGGTTCTTTCAGACATCTATGCGCTAAGTATGGGAATGCCTACCTTAGTGATGATTTTATATGGCATTGTAACATTAGATTGATTGTTTCAGGTCTCCTACTGTAGTCTCTAACTCAAACCTGGGCATGATAAAGTGCTACATTCATCAAACATTTTTCTAACTTTTCATTTTAGGGGGCAATCTGTTACATGTCATTTTTTTGCACTAGGAAAATGACGATCGATTTGGATCTTTCGCTATGCATCAAAGTGTTCCAAAGCATCCCCTTGCAAATGTAGTTTCCATGTATGTTAATTTTTAGTTTTTGAATAAGTTGAGTATATGACGACTTATGCTATCATTGTCTCAAATGTCACTATCTTACATCGTCAAGTTTTTGTCATCAAGGGTTCACAAAAAGCAGGAAGGAGTGTCAAGTTAATGGGAGTCATGGTCACTGTGCAGGTGGGTATCTATTGGGTCCCTATAATACTAGTGATTACCACATTACTATTGTAGTTGTACCCCTTATCAATATTGTTGTGCCCCCATTGCCCCCATATTGTTATTACTGTGCCCCATAGAATCCCTCTATTGTTATTTTTGTGGCTTTATATTATTATTGTTAGGTCGGCCGGGTTATATTGTGACTCCTTAGACTCCTATATATAGAAAGGAGGTTTTGTCATTTGAATCATCCAAGAATTGTTCATTTATGTAATGTAAAGGAGGTTTCCCCCTCGAAGAGGCTGAATTATAAGGCGTTGATCTATCTTTTCTATCTTTTCTTGAGCTGGTTTCATAACACCATGGAGCAAGGGATGAGAGGATAGGAGTTTAATGGATCCTTAGCCTATCCAATTTCGAGCTCATAGGAGGAGATAAGAGATGGGATGCTTCTAGAATAATCTAGAATGAAGGAATATTCCCAAAACCCTATGCAAATTTCACTCAATCTCACTCAGCACAAGCTAAAGAGGGCCTAAGTGCATTGTAGTGTAGGCCATGGTGGGCCTACCTACTCTGCAGTGCACTGTCTCAAGGCTTGGGCTACGCTAGTGTCCCAAGGAGGCATTTCAAGAAGGCTTCAGGCCAAGAAACTTTCATAGAAGGAGGAATTCAATGAGTTGACTTCTCTAGGGCACGTAACAACTGAATTAGGGTTTGATAAGCCCTAAAAGTACTGACCTGAATTTCAGGAGCAATGTGCCCAAATAGACCTGTAACAGTTTCCCACTAAAGCATGAAGTTGAAAATGATAATGCCAAGTGATATGCTTTATGATGTGACGGAGAGGAACTGAAGCGGACGGTGACTTGCATCGATTACAATACATAACATCATGATATTTGTTTTTTTCATGAATTACTAAGGGAAGGCATACCCATACTCATCATATAGACTTTTCATTACATGTACATAGATAGTCGTCTATAGATATAGACCCGTGATGGGATGACCATCACTGTAAAGCCATCGTATAGATGATTTAATACTCTCCTGAAGTCACAGCCCGGATGGATGAAACTAGATCCGAGGCCTTCTATCTCATCCAATCATTCGCTCAAGTACAAGCCTATCCATGTGAATATATGATCCGAAGTTGAACATGGGAAGACACCATTTGATTATCAGCCAATGATGTAAGCCGTTAACAAACATGAGAGAGATCACCGATAATGATAATGGTTCTCAAGGTATTGTAGTACATTCTGCATGGTGTGAATAGATGTTTTGATATCGAACACCATACAAAGTCTTTCGATCGAAGGCAGTGATGTCAACCTATCACCAGAAGCGAGAAACTGGCCATTGATGTATGCAAGCCTCAAGGTACTGAAAGGGTGTTTCTAAGTCAACTTCTTGGATAATGTGCTGATGTCGACAAGAAGTGACTCATCGCGGGAGGGTCTTGATGTATCCCACATCAACAACACAAAACGAGTGTAATGATTTTGGAGATGGAATCTAACTGGCGACACAAGGTTTAGGAATGGCGGCCATGAAAATGAAGGTTTATGAGTATTGGAAAGGATGAGTTTTACTAAGTGACTTCTCTTGAACATGTCAGCGACACTGAATGAATTGGCAGCATTGACCCAAAACCAAAGTGTTGGATGGTGTGATAGACCATAGGTATGATAACCATCAAGCAGATATCCCAACCCAAATAGTCATAGAGATGAAGTGAAAGTGTCATGTTCAAGAGCGACTTGCTACAATAAAGTGATTTATCCCTTTTCCCATTTTCCCCAGTCATTGCTGACCAATACCTCTTTATTTTTTAACAAGCTTGAGGAGGATAATATATGCTTGTAGTATAATTCCACCCTTTGGGTGAATCCATCTCTCTTTGATGTTTTGATGAGTCTAGTGAACGTGAAACTCAGTCTTGTCATGATGGACAAGTTTGTCGCTATTTGATGTTTTAGAAATTTCAACGACAATGAGAACTCGGTCCTTTTCATGTTTAGAGAGTTTGAAAAGGGACAAAAAGAAAACTCCACAAGTTCTTTTTCATAAATTTGTCTCTCAAGTCTGAAAAATGTAAAATAATAAAATAGAGAACCTATTGACCATGTTCGATCAACGTATTCCTTATTCGTAAGTAATCTATCTTAGTCCAGAAAAAGGTTAAAGTTATACTGAGTAGATGTCATTTCCAATCCGTTTACGAGCTGAAAAGGACAAGAGCCCAACAACGTTTTTGTGTTTAAAGAGTCGGAAAAGAGCTTGAAATCAGACCCCCTATTTTTATTTTCTTTTAATGAGTCAAAAAAGGAAAATACTCGGTGATCTTTTCATTTTTTACGAGTCAAAAAAGAGCTTAAAGGTGACTCCTCTTAGAGGAATGAGTGTTTTCTAGGATAGAAACTGGTTTCGATGATGTTGGAACTTCTCAAAACATGTTGATTTATGTAGAGAGGCTGGCTAATAAGACCACTCATTGAAACTGTTCCTCAAAAAGGTTAAAACAACCAAGTGAAAGCGTATGATTAGCCAAGCAATTAGTGACGATGGAAGGAGAAAAACCAAGGTGCATATGATGGAAGTGGCTGATAGAATGGCAATCACGATGGTTAAAATGGAGATGGGTTCATTTCTACACAAGCTTGAACCATAGGGAACTATGCTTGGATTCAGTTTCATGTTTACACAAGCTTGAAACAAAAAAACTATGCTTGGATTGGTTTACATGCCCCCAACATGATGACTCGATTCTAGGTGCATGCCCCCCAAGCTTCATTATATTCACCTAAGTAGACTATTCATGGCTATCAAGTGGATGGAATGAAGGTTCATTTATGAGATCAAGTGAAAGACTCGATTAGGATTTTACGAGATCTAATCAAAGACTCGAATTGGAACTTTGCTCCAGGGGACTTTGTTTCATTTTTTAATGAGCTTGACACAAGACAAGGAACTATGCTCTAAGACTTGTTTCATTTTTTAATGAGTTTTACACAGTAAAAGAACTATCCTCATATTCCTTGTTTCATTTTTAATGAGCTTGACACAAGACAAGGAACTATGCTCATATTCCTTGTTTCATTTTTAACGAGCTTGACACAAGACAAGGAACTATGCTCTGGGACCTGTTTCATTTTTTAACGAGGTTGACACAGTAAAAGAACTATCCCCATATTCCTTGTTTCATTTTTTAACGAACTTGACAAGAGACAAGGAACTATGTTCATCGACTTGTTTCATTTTTTAACGAGGTGACACAGTAAAAGAACTATCCTCATATTCCTTGTTTCATTTTTTAACGAGCTTGACACAAGACAAGGAACTATGCTCATGGACCTATTTCATTTTTTAACAAGGTTGACACAGTAAAAGAACTATCCTCATATTCCTTGATCACAACCCATAAGAGGTCATGACTTCCAATAGGTTCTCATCAGATGGGAGAACAATGCTCTAGAAGGGATACGTAGCAAGGAATTCATTAGAGATCTAGTTCAAATGCCCCCAGTACATAATGCACAACATCACGGAATTGATTGTTAGTTGATGTAGGAATGGAACAGGTTTCCACATAATTGACCCGTGGCGGGGAAGATACCATTGGGACAAAAGGACCATTTAGGGAAGATGGTTGACTGGAAGCCATATTTGGACCGAGAAATGAAAGCTGGTTAATGGTGAAAATTTTGCCTTCATGCGGGAAACACATCACTCGAAAGAGTGTTGAAACAATAGCTCCCATGTCATAAACATAGTCACACCCAAGAAGTAAATTGTAATCTAAAGGGCTTGAGACTACCATCACATTGAGATAAAAAAAAAAACTCCTCCCAAAGTAATAGGCAACTGAGGAAGGATCCCTAATGGTTGACTGGTTCCTCTATTAAAATCCAATAGATTCTGGGTAACAAGCACAAGTGGTAGCAAACCGAGCACTTTCCAAGCAGTGGAGAAAATGATACTCACTGATGCACCTTCATCTATAATAGTGCCAGATACAATCATATTATAAACCTGTACTATGATCTGGAAAGACACATAAGAAGGAAGACGACATCCTGCCAGTTGATTCCAATCAAAGGAAGTGACCAGACTACTTGGAGGGGGTACCATAAGAACGGGAGAATTACCCCCTTGTGTTATGATAACGGGAGGATTTTCCTCCTGTCTTGATGGAACAAGAGGGTTGCCTCCAAGCTCATTGGAATCTGAAGAAATGAAAATAACATGAGTGGTATCATACTCACTCTTTATGGGAAAGGTAGGATTAACTAAAGGTGAAATCGATTCAACTGTTTCCTCGACCTATGATTGGTCAGGTATAGACTCATGGGATTCACATTCAGAGAGAGTGGGTTTGACCGACAGTTGATTTGGGTCATTCACTTCGTCAACTAGTGAAGGATTAAGGGAGAGTCTCATGTAACTAGATGGAAGCTGCTGCAGAGAATCAGGACGGTTATCCAACACTTTTTTGGCTTCATCCAGATAGGGAAAAAGGTGAATCGGATGATTCCCTTTGCATAACCTACAGGGAAACTTAACTTTACCCTTCTTTCCATGAACTTTACTACCACTAGTTGATGATGTGTCACCAACATGATCTCGAGAAGTTGATGACATAGGATTATGTGAACAAGAATAAAATTCTTCTAAGATCTAAGGAATACCATAATATTTTCAAAGAATATGGTCTCTCGTACAAAGTTTGCAAGGATATCACAGTTTGTGAGGCTCATCGGATGGTTTCTCATCAGAATTTTCATTCAAAGCAATAGTTGCCTGGTTTCCACCTGTTGAATTTTCTTCTTCTTCATCTTCTTCTTCATCTTCTTCTTCTTCTTCTTCTTCTTCTTCCCTTTCTTCTTCTTCTTATCCACCTAGTTACTAGTGTCAATTATTTCACTAGGTGAAGAGGAAGAAGGGGAGGAAGAAACAACCAATGAAGAAGGTAAAGGGTCAACTTTAGAATCAATTGGAGGTTCATTTTGTCTAGTTGTAGGAATATTCAGCTGCAGGGCCGATGAGGTTTAGAAAAACCATACTGGAAATCTGATGGTAAGTCTCAGAAGGGACAATGTAGCCATATAAGGAGCACCAATATTTCCAAAAGGAGGAAAAGGACTAGGATTCCCATCAAAAGGAATTCCTTGATCGATGGACTCCAGAGTTGTTGCCATATGTTTCAACCTAAGATCAACCAAGGAGTGACATGGAGGATGTTATCTACAGTCAATTAATTTGTTTTAATCAAAATAACATAACAAAACAAAAGAGGGATAATCTAGGTAAAAGGATTACCAAGCAACTGTGAACTGCAATATACTGCCTCAATAAACCAAGGACTCAACATACATGTAGGCAATCTCTCCAAATTATGTTTTCAGTGTATCACAATATACAAGGTGGCTGACTCAGTTACCTATGGATGGATAGCAACCTAATGTAGTCCTCCCAAATATACCTAAAAGTACGTGGAGGCCCAATCCATGTTAGCGATGTCTAATGCAAAACGGCACAGTGAGAGCATTCCTTTATACTTTTCGTACTATAACACTGCCTTATATACCCAAAGGTACATGGACAAGCTATGATATACTTATGTACGTGGAATGAGGTATCACACTCGGAATGTATCACAGACAATTAATGACAACTGCTATGTTTTACAATGCCAGAACACGTCTCTAGCCTAGAACCTCTAAATATTATGCGTTAAGTTACAATGCTCCATTAGGTTAATTGAGATAAATTTTAAGTTGATCTTCCTAAGAATTTGCCTTTCAAGGTTCACTGCGTGACGTATGTTTTCAATTCCTAGAATGCAACTAGCATGAGAAACATTTTTCCATTCAATTAATATTGAAAACTATAGCTAGTAAGGGATAGAGAAATCAGATCTTTGATAAAGAGCAAAGAGCACACCTAATACAATTTCCTTAGCTATTCCTATCAAGCATTCACAAACTACAATATGCACAATTCAAGTTTTTCTTTTCCTTTCCCTTAATGTTTAGATGAACAAAAAAGGAGCTAGATGCACAAACAATCAATCAATACTTTTCATAAGAAACAAAGACTTTACGATAGTTTCTTTTTCAAAGAAATGAAGACTTTACAACACTTCCTTTTTAGAAAAGACTAATCAATATAAAATAACTTTGAAAATGAATTGATAATGATAAAGAAATCACTTAAGAGACACTAAAAAATCAAGGCCAAAGTAGGGCTAGGAGGAGAAATACAAATTGATTTCAGAACCATTGAAAACATTGATATTTCAGCAAACAACTTCAAAAGAAAATTTGGAAAAAAGCAAGCCAAAAATAGGGTTTTTAGCCTAGGATGAATCGGCGCAGGCTAGAGTGGGAGATAGTGCACTGTATTGCAATGTCTCTAAGCTAAGGCTACTCTGCAGTGCATTGTGTCAAGACCAACACTGCGTTGGTGCCAAAGAGTCAAATCAAGAGACATTCAAGCACACTTTTTTCACCAAAAAGACTTCAAAATGGCCAAAATAAGATCAATAAAGTCAAGAAAAGTCTACTAGGATGTAATATGATGAGGCTAAGCCACCAATAACGATAGTTGTTCCCCAGTATGGTCGCTAATTTGTTGTATGGAATTTGCATCTACAAATAAACACATTTTCCCTAGGTGGGTGACTACACCTAGAACAACAAAAAGAAAGTAGTTTAACCTTTTCTTATAGAAGATAAAAGAGATGTAGGAACTTACTTGTTGCCTTTCGATTCCTAAATATCTTTTGAATTGCTCCCACTTGAACTAAATCCTCTCAAAAGGTACCTACATCAAGAGAAACAGAAAGAAGAAACAATCAAAGCATACATGATCTATCTACTATAAACCAATGGAATTGAAGACATTGAAACACATAATCATCATAGATATGAACAATAATATAAGAAAATGAATAAACTCTTTATTAATGTAAAAGGAAGAGTATCACCCAATACAGTTCGATGTTGTGCCACTCCTCTAGCTTTAGTCCAACCCTCTCCACATCAAAATCACACCAATCTAGCAACATCACATTGCTTAACATGAACTCAATTCTCAAACCAATAGAATTTCCTTACAAACTTCAGATTCTAGCCCCTTGATCACTATGATGAGTGCTCAATTTATAGGAAATGGAGGTGGTTTTGTCATAAAATGAGGGTATTGAATGGCCTTTCAAACTTGAAGTTAGTTTCCATGGAGAAAGGGATGAGAGGATAGGAGGTTCATGGATCCTTAGCTTATCCAATTTCGAGCTCATAGGAGGAGATAAGAGATGGGATCCTTCTAGAATCATCTAGAATGAAGGAATATTCACAGAACCCTATGTAAATTTTGCTCAATCTCGCTCAGTGCAGGCTAAAGAGGGCTTAAGTGCACTACAGTGCAGGCCACAGTGGGCCTGCCTGCTCTGCAGTGCACTGTCTCAAGACTTGGGTTGCGCTGGTGTCCCAAGGAGGCATTTCAGGAAGGCTTCAGGCCAGGAAACATTCATAAAAGGAGGCATTCAATGATTTGACTTCTCTAGGGCATGTAACAACTGATTAGGGTTTGATGAGCCCTAAAAGTACTGATCTAAATTTTGGGAGTGATGTGCCCAAATAGACTTGTAACAAAGAATCGTACACTTGGTGGTTCAGTGATCCAACAGAATGTCCCAACATTCCCTGAGTGTGTGTTAGATGTTCCAAATCTCATTAGGGTGTGTCCCTTCAGATATCCCCTCACATGCTTAGATGACAACAGATTATGATCTAGCCTCAGATGTAATTTCATAGATTTCAGTGGCTCAATTTCTGCCAATTACAGATCCCACGTCTTGTACCTCTCTCTTAGATGATCCATTCATATCGTCAAATCTCTTTCTTGTTCAACATGGATTCTTTGGTTGTGATCTCCCCATCATACCAGCTTGGGGGCATTATGTCTTATGTACTCATATTAGTAGATTTTATTGTATCAATCTTGGCCTCTGTATTCCAGGAAATTATGTATATGGGACTCATTATATTGTTGTATCACTTTCTGGCCCATTGATGCCAGCATATCATGTATCATGTACTATGTAGCTCGAACGCACATTGTTGGGCACACCATTATTATTTGTACTCAATTATCTTGGCAGGGATGGGTATGCCTCCCCCACCTCATTGAGATTTTGTACTCACCATAAAAGGGGACTTCTATGTGACAAGTAGGTCTCACCCCCTCCATTTTCAGTCCTTCATGTTGCCTTAGTAATCTTTATCTCTCTCTCTATGACTCCCCTTTGGTGTCTCATGAATGTGAACCTACAATGTATTTCAGTTATATGATTTTCTCCTGATAGTCTTATGTTGGGGGTCAATATTTTATCACCCAAAAACTAGCCATTTCCTACTAAGTTGATTGAAATACACCATGTAGGATGGGTGTTTACATATTAAAAGCCACTTTCACCATAGGAAATAATTTAGTGAACCATTTTGCTAAATTATTTCTCATTGAAACCCAAAAAGACCTATGAGAATAATTAAATAAATCATTATTTATTTATTATTCTCTTTAAATAATTATTTAATGATTATTTCTAACCATTTTTTTATTTAACTACTCAGAATAATTAAATAAATCATTATTTATTTATTATCCCTTATTTCTTTCATGAGATAATTAAATCATTATTTAATAATTATTTCTAATTCATATTTGAGTTAATCACCATAAATCAATTAATAAATCCTTTTTTTATTTGTTAATTACCTTAACCACTTTCTAAATAAATATATTTGATAGTATCAAATAATCTTTCCCTCTCTAAAAATATAATAAAATATTCATAACAACTAGATTTTGATTTAGTCTATAATATTTTATTATTTTCTAAAATCTAGATCTATCCCAATATTTTTTTTATAAATAGAGGGGTTTTCTCCCCATTCTTCACCATGATCATTCTCATCATCCTCATTGTATAAATTATAGCATAGATTTGCAATTGCTCATGAAGTTTTAATCAAAATCACAAGACATAAACCTACTTTACTGCTCTATGGAAAGTAACTAACAATCTAGAACAAAATTTTTAGACATGAAATAAGAAATAACACACATCCACACAATATTTTTCTTGCGGAAAGAAATCTGCTAAAAACCCCAATGCCTGCTTGCATTAATCTAATGAATAGAGATGTATTACAATTTCTTTGGTCAACTGAGCACAACCTGCAAGTGCATAACCTATCTCTTTGCTCACTGAGAAGCTCTAACCCAAACTTAGTCAATTTATGCCTCTTCTTGAGCCCCTATTTCCTTGCACAATTCCTTGAGAAATTAGGCCCCTATTATTTAGGAATTTCTCCAAAATGGATTGCACAATTCCTTGGGTTGATCATCAGGTTGCATGCAATTCTTGTACACTCCAAAATAGTCTACAATTGATATTACATTGTCTTGGAATCTCCACCTAAACTGGGTAACTCGAATTCTCTACATGCACTAGATATTTTCCACTTATTGATCAGTTAAATGGATGATCATTGAGTTTGATTGTTGTCCCACTTCACAACTAACCTTCCACTAGTTCCTCCAATAGTTGGAATTATATTAACTGAAAAACAACTTGAGATAAATGACTTGGATTGCCACAAATTACAAATCAAACATGCTTAATTGAAATCTAACTCCTCCAACTCAAATTTACTAAGTAAAAGAGGTGACAAAATCCATGTTACACAAATTAATTTCATCCAAGTTGTCCGCTGATGTGGAAATTCATATTTTCTCAATTTAATCAAGGAAAAATCAAATTGAGAATGTCTTGTTTCATTTTTCAATACTCCCTCTCAACCATAAATGTATTATCAACCATCCCTATCCTACACCTATGGAACACAAACATCACTCTTGACAAGGCCTTTTTCAAAATGCCAACATCTTGTTCCTCTGTCGAAATGTACTGAAGTAACATTATCTACCTCTGCACACAATATCATAAATGGTGATATCAGATATCTATATGCTTGGATCGATCGTGAAATACAGGATTCTCGAAGAGATTGATGCAACTTTGATTATCACAGTAGATCATAGTTGGATCCATCACCTGACCAAACAATCCAACAAGTATCTTTCTCATCCAGATCGCCTCACATGTTTCTTCACTTGCAGCCATGTATTTTTCTTCTGCCGAGTTGAGCACAATAGATCTTTACTTCCTGCTATACTAGGACCATTGCGTACCCAACAATGAAAATTCCACCTAATGTACTCTTTAATTCTAATGGAATCCCTACCCAATCTGCATCTTTGAAGCCACACATCTTCACTCCCTCTGTCCATCTATACCATAGTCCAAACTGGGTAGTGCCTCCAAGGTATCATAAAACATGCTTATCTTCCTTCCAAAATAATTTGGTTGGACTAACCATAGCTTGGCTCAGCTGGTTGACTACATAGCACATATCTAGTCATGTTTTCACAAGATACATCATTGAATCCACTAGCTATCAATAAATGGTATCATCCACTTCTTCACCTAAAGTGGAATCCTCCTTCCTCTAATTGGTCGCTAGAGGTGTCCCATGGGTTTGCAACTCTCCATGCAGAACCTATATAGTATCTCATTTTCATACTTTCCTTAAGAGACAAATAGTTCCCCATCACATTTCCATAATTCCAACCCGAGGAAGTAGTGCATGAGACCCATGTACTTCATTTCAAACTCCCTTGTAAGGTCCTCCTTGCAATATTTTATCAGCTACTCATCACGATTTAAAATAAAATCATCAACATATAAGACAATAATAAGAAACTTATCTTCTCCCAAGATATGATAGAGGTTTGCATCTGCTTCACTTTGGGTGAAGCCAAAACTAGTGAGATAGTTATCAATCCTGGTGTACCAAGCATGGGGTGATTATTTGAGACCGTACAATGCTTGCTTGAGTCTACACACATGAGACTCTCAATTAAATGTCTCAAAACCTTCTGGTTTCTCTATGTAATCCTCCTTCTCAATAACGCCATTGAGGAATGTTGTTTTTAAATCCATCTACTGGATCTTCCACCCCGTCTGCGCATCTAGAGAAAGAATTGATCTATTGGATGAGTACCTTGCTACAGGAGCAAAGGTCTCCTCATAGACAATCCCTTCAACTTGAGAGTACCCCTTGGCCACAAATTTTTCCTTATACTTCTCTATGCTTCCCTTTGTTGCATGATTTACATTGAATATCCATCTCAAACTCACAATTGATTTATCTTCTGGTATAGGGATCACTTCCCAAACATCGTTCTCTACAATGGATATGTATTCCTCCACCATTACATCAACCCATACAGGTTGGTATACTACTTCCTCGAAAGAGGATCGATCGGTATCTACAAGCTTAATCATTAGAGTCGTGTAGCTAATGTACTAATCAGGTGACCTTCTATATTTGTGCTAAATTGAAGTAGCACCCAAATTCTCCCTCGCATATTGCAAAAGTATTTCAAATTCCCTTATTCTTTTTATGAATTTCCTAGATGGTTCTACTTGAGTGTTTGTCTCCACTATCTTCTCCTCAATTTGTGGCTACTCCACAACTTCTTGTGTTTCCTCCTTTGGATATAAAGGCTCTTCTTCTAGTGGAATATGATGCTCCCTCTCAAGAGAGCATTCCATCACTTTCTCCTCATCAAATTTTACATCCCTTCGCACAACTGTCATCTTGAGTGATGGAAAGTACACATGGTAGGTGTGTGGAGTTTCTATGTAACCCAGAAATACCCCAAAATTTGTTGTCAGAATTAGCTTCTTCCTTGATTCTTTGGAGACCTGGAAATAAATAGAAGCTCCAAAAATCCTGAAGTGTGACATCTAACTTCCTCCCTAAGAAAGCCTCCTATGGTGTAATCATGCCAAGAATCTAATGAGGACTCTAGTTCTAAGGCTATTGTGTTGCATGACTTAGCCCACAAGTGTAGAGATAGGCCTTGGTCATGCAACATTTCCCTTGCTGCTCCCATAATGTTATGGTTCTTTCTCTTGGCCACCCCATTCTACTGTGGGTTGTGGGGTATTGTCAAATCTCATTGAATGCCTTCTTTTGCTCATTTTTTTTAAATTCATTCAACATGTACTCACCTCCAGTATCACTCTTGAGAGCCTTCACTTTCTTGTTGGTTTCTTTCTCAACTGGTGCCTTGAATTCTGTGAACTTGGAGAATGTCTCATATTTCTTTTGCATGAAGAAGATCCAAAATTCCATGAGAATTCATTAATAAAAATGAAAAAATATTTGTGCTTGGCAGTGGAGATTATCGAGAAAGGTCCAAAGACATCAAACTGGATCCTTTCCAAGACTACATGTGCTGTGTTGTCCCGATCATGGAAGGTGGATTTTTTGTACTTCCCCAAAGTACATCCTTTGGATACATCTTGCTGCTCAAGTGCTCCTTTGGGGAGGCCTATGGTTATTTTTTGCATAATCTTCAAGGCATCATTATGAAAATGGCCAAGTCTTTTGTGCCAATGTTCACCGACATTGCAGCTCTGTACTTTCTCTGCCTTAGTGCTTAATGTAGAATAATATTCCACATCTAGCTTATACAGGTTCTTCACATGAACCCCAATATGCTTCACCTGTCCCATGGCTATGTGTCTCAAGAATTCCTTTCCTTTTTTGAAGATCACTTCAGCCTGGCAGGGGAGCTCAACTCCCTCTGAAAGGTGACTGTACCAATCTCGGTCGCACTATGCCTTCCTTCGCCCCCCATATTGATGTGCATCTACAAATATTTTTCTTCGAGTTCATTGAAAAATTATATACACCCTATCTAGTGGAATGATGCGCTTGATTCTAGGTACCACACACTCCCCATCACTGTGGTGGTCATGCATGAGATAAGGGTAAATTCAAGCTCGAACTATGAAGCCAAGGATTCACCTACTATTCCTCCTGCGGTCTTCTTGCTTGAATTTTTGTGTAGAAACTTAGTGGCATAGTTCCTAAATTCATGACAATGGAAGTATTTAATTTTGGACAAATATTTCTTCTTGCCCCCTTGGATGAACTTCGGTTTGGATTGAGATTTCTTCCCTTTCCCCTTATTTTCCTTTCCATCCAATGAAATTTTTTCTTCATCCTCACCCTTGGATGAATTCCCATCTTTGGTATTCCACCTTATTTCCTTCTTTATCAAATCAGAACATAAGTGCTGTCAATTTGGTGGTTTCTCCCTCCCATTCACCGAATCTTGATAGTTATGCTAGCTCTTGGGAAGGCCCAAAAAGCCTAGGCTTACCAAGTCTTCTTCATGGACATTAACATTAACCCATCCAATTTCATCACGACATTATATGAGCTTTCTCATATACTACGAAATTGTGTCATTCTTCTGTATCTTGGTACTTTGAAGTTTATCCTTGAGCGCCAACTTTCTGTGGTCACTATTATTCTCAAACAATTTTGTCAATGCTTTCCACATTGTGAACGGAGTTTTTTTTTGTGGATATTTGAGACAATGTGATCTTGTACTCCCTCTAATATTATTCTCCTCGCCTTGCCTACATATTTTTTCCACTAAGAAAGGTTATGGGCATCAAATTATGGTGGTTTTGCAACATCTGTCTCAATGTATTTTAGCAATCCATTGTCATCTAATACCCCCTCCATGTGATCTTTCCAAGAAAAAAAATTAGAGGTTCCTTCTAAGGCATATTCTAGCAGTAATCCATTGAAGGCCATTTTCTCAGCTCTGAAGAGATCCTACTGGATTGAACTCGAAAATCGAATCTCTCGAGAAACAACTTCGAAATTCCTACTCTAATGTGAATCCTACTCTCATACCATGTAGAAATTATAGTGTAAATTTGCAACTGCCCGTGAAGTTTTAATCAAAATCACAAGACACAAACCTACTCTATTGCCCTGTAGAAACTAACTCACAATATAGAACAAAAATTTTAAACATGCAATAAGAAATAACACACATGCACATAGTATTTTTCCTAGGGAAAGCAATCTTCTAAAAAACCCAATTCCTGCTTGCATTACTCTGATGAATAGAGATGTATTACAATTACTTTTCTCAACTAAGCACAACGTGCAAGTGCATAACCTATCTCTCTGTTCACTGAGAAGCTCTGACCCAGACTTAGTCAATTTTTTCCTCTGCTTGAGCCCCTATTTCCTTGTGAAATCCTTGAGAAATTAGGCATTATTTAGGAATTTCTCCAAAATAGACTGCGTAATTTCTCAGGTTGATCATCAAGTTGCATGAAACACCTGTACACTCCATAATAGTCTCCAAGTGATGTTACATTGCCTTAGAATCTCCACATCAAATGGGTAACTTGAATTCTCTACATGCACTAGCTATTTTGGGCTAGTTGATTAGTTAACTAGATGATCACTGAGTTTGACTGAAGTCCCAGTGCACAACTAATCTTCCACTAGTTCCTCCAACAGTTGGAACTAGTTTAACTAAAAACAATTATAGATAAATAACTTTGATTGCTACAAATTAGAACTCAAACATGCTTAACTGAACTCTAACTCCCCCAACTCGAATTTACTGAATAAACTAAGTGACACGAGCCATGTCACACAAGTTAACTATGTCCAAGTTTTCTGTTGATGTGGAAATTCGAATTTTCTCAATGTAATCAAGGAAAAATCAAATTGCGAATTTCTTGCTGCATTTTTCAACACTCATTATCATCATCTGAGATTTGAGCTCCCATTTTTTAGTTCAAGTCGTCGTTAATACTAGTTTCCCATTGCATACATTTTAAGAGAGAGATAATATGAAGATGAAGCACAGTGCCTCAAAAGGACCCATCCCATGGAAGGGGATTTGTAGACTTGAGTCTACTTAATTCTCCTCATCATGTGTAAATTGTTCCATTTATAATAATATAATTCGTATTATTCTATTGAGTTTATACACTTTCTCTTGTTGTTATATGTTTCTATTTGCATGCCATCTTTTTACAAGTTTTTCTAATTTTTTGTTGCAAATCTGAAGCATATCAATAACCACATTTTGTTGTTAGGTTTTCTTGTCACCAACAACTTAAGTGAAGAGCTTTTGGTACACTTGCTAAGAATATGCATACTAATATGAACATAATCATCTTTAACATCATCATGGATATCAATTTATTTGATGTTCTCTAATTCCTCTCTCTCAATTTGTTGGCCATCATTTTTCTGCTTAGTATCCATTAATTCATCATCAAATATATGCCTTAATATTGGATCATAATGTATGACAAATATCCATTTTGAGTCCAAAACATATTCATAGAAAAATACTTGCACATGAACTACATACATATATTAGACCTATGTTATAATAATTTTATTATTTAATAAACACACACACACATGTATATATACTAGCATTTGCACCAGACGTTGCAAAGAAAACGCCGTAAGGCAATAGATAACATATAACACTATGTAAATCAATCGATAACATATAACACTATGTAAAGAAATCAATAACATATAACACTAATTAACGCTTCTTTGCCCCACCACCTCCGAGCTGGCACACGCTGTGCTGGCAACCAACACCCGCGCAATTTCAAACGATCCCTCGCACTAAACATTCATTTTCTCCATTCGCACAACCGAAACAGGTCCTCTCGAGCATTCATTTCTCCTGATCACGGTGCTTGCTCACCTCGTAGGTCCGCTCGCGGTGCTGAATCCCAGCAGGCTGTGCCCTAGGCGTAAGGTAAATTATACTCTGTGAACAATGACATCCACCATTTTGGCGGGCGCCCGGAAGGCCCATGCATACGAATTCCACCTCGTGCTGCTATAAATTGTCTGCATTGGCAGCTCCCAGCGTCTGGCGAAATAGATACATTCAAGGTCTCCATTTGGGCGCAGGTTCGAGCGACATTGAAGGTGTTTTCCCATTGCATCGTAATCAGTTACCGGATTTATAACGAACCACTTAGCCATTCAGACATCTTCAATAGTTTTTAGGACGTGGTTTAATGGTTAATAGTTAAGTAGGGAGGTCTAAACCCAAACAAAATTATATATATCTGAAAATTGCTCCAAACGGAGTCCAATCTCAAGCAAAATTATATATATCTGAAAACTGTTGCAAACACAATTTTTTTAGTTGAAAAAAATACAATAAACCACTGCCATTACAATTGCAAACTCAAGCTCCTACATCCAGTGTGCTTGATTGTGTACTACCCACTTAGCCCATGGAGGCCATGAAAATCAGATAATCCTAAACCACCGCCATTGCAAGCTTCCTACATCCACTATGCCTGCCTATGCACTTTGCCAGGTGCATAGTTTATTTGGGCTTTTCATTGGGGTGAGATTTTGAGTACAAATAAATTCAATTCTGTGAGAGGAATTTGGTGCACATTAATTTTCACATGCTTTCTAGGAAGGATGACCACAGAAAAATGCAAGGGCACCAACCGGTGGAGCATTGATGTAAGTAGTAGGCTCATACTACCTAAAGTATGTTGCCACATTTGCTTTATCCCCCCTTTCAACTAAAAACATTTCCCAATGCTCCTTTGGTGTGGTGCCATCTCTTTCTGCAATAAATGAATTATCCCTGCCTATTTTAGCAACAAAAAATATAATTGCAAGCGAATCTCATTTTCATGTCAGATCAACAACCTTTTTCTCGAACTTCTTCTTCCTACTTGCTAAAAGAAAACTGTGTTTTTTGTTATCAACCTTGAATATTTCTTTCATGTCTTCTCTTGCATTTTTATGGCGATCTGGGCTCTATGTCAAATGAAGTGACCAGACTATCATAAGATTAGGCTAGTAATGCAAGCAAGGCGATGACTGCATGTACATTTTGAATTGGTGCCTCAACAGGTGCTAGCATCTCTAACAATTTTTTGAAGTGATTGATGTTGTTGGAAACATCTTATGTTGTCATCTTTATTTGTGAAAACTTCCTCAGCTATATCTTAGGATGACAGCTTGATATTCATAAATGTTAAACAACTTGAATTTCAATTGATTGTTGTGTTTGGCTACATATTAGGAGCCTCCGCTTTATTTGGTGAAGTTCCCTTAGACAAATCTCACGGTTATAGCTTTATTTTCACACACGTGTGCCCCATTTTTCTTTTGGTGTTTTGGCACTGCTGATGTGAGTCATTTGATCATTAATGCTCAAAATGCTACAAGTAAGAGTCCTCTGATTATTAGTTTCCCATTTGTTGATTCTAGCAGTTCATATGGTATGTTTGACTTCATCTTCTTCCAGAATGCTAAATGATCTTGTTCAATAATGGAATTCCCATTTGCAGCTTCCAGATGAAATCCCATGCTGTTAAATTTTACAACCAGATCTATTTTAGACAAAGAAGAAAGTCAAGCTAGCTACAGCCATGGTTGTAGTGTACTTTGAGACTTCTAATTTGCATGGGTGTTTGTTGTATTGCTTTTTCTTTTCAAATAGGTAACCAACTTGAAAATTAAAGTCTGGCCTTCCTTATGAACAGACCATTAGCTTTGGTATCAAATATTGGAAAAAATTCCAATGATCAAAGAGAGATATTGAGCTTGTGTTCGCAACACTAGAGTGCTTAGCAATTGGAATCAAATTTATTGATTAAGACATGAATGTACAACAAATAAAAGACATACCATCCACTGAAATATTTTAATTTTAGCAGAAAGAATGATGTATTCACAGTGGACAAATATTAGAGAGTAAAATATACGATAGAGAATTGCAGTGCTTTGGAAATAAAATGCATGAGTCAACCTTACATTATATGGAATTCTCCCACACTTACAAAGTGTGACTACAATTTATCTATTCAAGTTGTTGCCTGATTATCATGTTGTCTTCTCTGTTGCATTCTCCTCTGTCTGTCTTTTTTTGTGACAATTTTTTGTTGCCTCATTATATATATATATTTTTTATTTAATTAAATGTATTCAATACTTCTCTATAGATAAAGGCTAAAATGAATTTTTCTTCCTAAAGGGCTATTCATAAAGCAAGGGTCAGTTAACCTTCCTAAAGTACTATTCAGCTGTCC